>CALYLW010003132.1:0-16121 GCA_944989445.1 Ampullaceana balthica | reverse complement strand
AACAAAAACAAAACAACAACAAAAACAACAAAATCAACAACAAAACAACAACAAAACAACACAACAACAACAGCAACAACAACAAAGCAACAACAACAAAACAACAACTACAACAGCAACAACAACAAAGCAACAACAACATGAAGGACATTGTCGTCGCAGGGCAAGGGATGTGGACAACAACAACAACAGCAAAAACAACACAAAAGCAACAACAGCAACAGCAACAACAACAGCAAAAACAACAGCAACAACAACAACAAAAACAGCAACAACAACAAAACAAAACAACAAAAAAACATCAACAACAAAACAACAACAACAACAACAAAAACAACTACAACAACAACAGCAACAATAACTAAGCAACAACAACAAAACAACAACTACAGCAACAAAAGCAACAACAAAAGCAACAACAACAAAGCAACAACAACTAAAAAAATTATTTTATGGCGATAATCGCCTTCTTGTTAATCTCGACACCAAAATGTTTATTATTTTGCGTCATTATTTTACGTCTTAATTTTCAATAATTTTTATTTTATATAGCTCATATAGGAAAAATTACATTTTGGGCCCCCGGCCCCCAGTATCTTATATATATGGAACGAAACCTGTTTAATAACCTTTCCGGTATAATTTTGTGTACGTGTACCAAATTTCACGTTATTTGGTTGTCTGGATCTTGAGTTATTAGGGAACAGACAGACAGACAGACAACAAATGCGTCTATAGTATAATAAAAGTTATATATTATATATATATACTAGGGGCAAGTACCCGGCTTCGCCCGGGTTTAACAGCAACAACAACAAAAACAACAACAGCAACAACGACAAAAACAACAACAGAAACAGCAACAGCAACAAAACAACAAAAACAAAACAACAACAAAAACAACAAAATCAACAAAACAACAACAAAACAACAACAAAACAACAACTACAACAGCAACAACAACAAAGCAACAACAACAAAACAACAACTACAACAGCAACAACAACAAAGCAACAACATGAAGGAAATTGACGTCGCAGGGCAAGGGATGTGGACAACAACAACAACAGCAAAAACAACACAAAAGCAACAACAGCAACAACAACAAAAACAACACAAAAGCAACAACAGCAACAACAACAGCAACAACAACAAAAACAACAACAGCAACAACAACAAAAACAAAACAACAACAAAACATCAACAAAACATCAACAACAAAACAACAACAAAACAACAACTACAACAACAACAGCAAAAACAACAAAGCAACAACAACAAAACAACAACAAAAGCAACAACAACAAAGCAACAACAACAAAAAAATTATTTTATGGCGATAATCGCCTTCTTGTTAATCTCGACACCAAAATGTTTATTAATTTGCGTCATTATTTTACGTCTTAATTTTCAATAATTTTTATTTTATATAGCTCATATAGGGAAAAACTACATTTTGGGCCCCCGGGCCCCAGTATCTTATATATAAGGAACGAAACCTGTTTAATAACCTTTCCGGTATAATTTTGTGTACGTGTACCAAATTTCACGTTATTTGGTTGTCTGGATCTTGAGTTATTAGGGAACAGACAGACAACCAGACAGACAACAAATGCGTCTTATATATATCTATACTAATAAAAGGCAAAGCCCTCACTCACTCACTGACTCACTGATTCATCACTAATTCTCCAACTTCCCGTGTAGGTAGAAGCATGAAACTTTGGGAAGTTGTCGAGTAGCCTCTCGCGACGAAAATTGGAGTAAAAGAATTTTAAAAATAACACTCATGGGGGCCGGGGGCCCAAAAACGTTTTTTTTCCCTATATGGCCTATATAAAATTTGAAAATCACCAATTCTCCTATTTCCCGAGTAGGCAGGAGCATGAAACTTTGGGAAGTTGTTGAGTACAATCCCGCGATGGTAACGGGAGAAAAAATATTTAAATTATCACTTCCTGGGGGCCGGGGGCCCAAATTAAGTTTTTTCCTTATATGAGCTTTATAAAAACTAAAAATCACTAATTCTCCTATTTCCCGTGTAGGTAGAAGCATGAAACACTAGGTAGTTGATAAGCACACTTCCGCGATGGTAACAAGCGAAAAAAATATTTAAAATAACACTTAATGGGGTCCGGGGGCCCAAATGCAGTTTTTTTCTTATATAAAAAACTGACACATCACTAATTCTCCAACTTCCCGTGTAGGTAGAAGCATGAAACTTTGGGAAGTTGTTGAGTAGCCTCTCACGAGGAAAATTGGCGTAAAAGAATTTTAAAATTAACACTCATGGGGGCCGGGGGCCCAAAAACGTTTTTTTTTCTTATATGGCCTATATAAAATTTGAAAATCACCAATTCTCCTATTTCCCGAGTAGGCAGAAGCATGAAACTTTGGGAAGTTGTTGAGTACAATCCTGCGATGGTAACGGGAGAAAAAATATTTAAATTATCACTTCCTGGGGGCCGGGGGCCCAAATGAAGTTTTTTCCTTATATGAGCTTTATAAAAACTAAACATCACTAATTCTCCTATTTCCCGTGTAGGTAGAAGCATGAAACACTGGGTAGTTGATAAGCACACTTCCGCGATGGTAACAAGCGAAAAAAATATTTAAAATAACACTTAATGGGGTCCGGGGGCCCAAATGTAGTTTTTTTTCTTATATAAAAAACTGACTCATCACTAATTCTCCAACTTCCCGTGTAGTTATTAGCATGAAACTTTGGGAACTTACTGAGTACACTCTCTTGACGATAATTGGCGAATAAGAATTTTAAAATTCACACTGTTGGGGGCCCGGGGCCCAAAAACGCTTTTTTCCCTATATAAAATATGAAATCACTAATTTTCTCATTTCTCGAGTAGGCAAAAGCACGAAACTTTGGGAAGTTGTTGAGTACAAACCAGCGATAGCAACGGGAGAAAAAAATTAAATTATCACTTCCTGGGGGCCGGGGGCCCAAATGAAGTTTTTTCCTAATATGAGCTATGTAAAAACTAAAAATCACAATGTCTCCTATTTCCCGTGTAGGTAGAAGCATGAAACTTGGGGTAGTTGTTAAGTACACTTCCACGAAGGTAACAGGTAAAAACAATATTTAAATTATCACTTCCTGGGGGCCGGGGGCCCTAATGAAGTTTTTTCCTAATATGAGCTATATAAAAACTAAAAATCACAAATTCTCCTATTTCCCGTGTAGGTAGAAGCATAAAACTTGGGGTAGTTGTTAAGTACACTTCCACAATGGTAAGAGGTAAAAACAATATTTAAATTATCACTTAATGGGGGCTGGGGGCCCAAATGTAGTTTCTTCTTATATTAAAACAGACTCATCACTAATTCTCGGATTTACCGCGTAGGTAGAATCATGAAACCTTGGGAAATTGTCAAGTAGCCTCTTTGGACGACAAATGGCGAAAAAGAATTTTAAAATTCACCTTCATGGGGGTCGGGGGCCCAAAAATCGTTTTTTTTTCCTTTTATGGGCTATATAAACATTTGAAAATCACTAATTCTCCTATTTCCCGAGTAGGTAGAATCATGAAACTTTGGGAAGTTGTTGAGTACACTTCCGCGATGGTAACAGGTAAAAACAATATTTAAATTATCACTTAATAAGGGCCGGGGGCCCAAATGTAGTTTCTTCTTATATTAAAACAGACTCATCACTAATTCTCGGATTACCCGCGTAGGTAAAATCATGAAACCTTGGGAAATTGTCAAGTAGCCTCTTTGGACCACAAATGGCGAAAACGAATTTTAAAATTCATCTTCATGGGGGCCGGGGGCCCAAAATCGTTTTTTCCCCTTCTATGGGCTATATAAACATCTGAAAATCCCTAATTCTCCTATTTCCCGAGTAGGTAGAAGCATGAAACTTTGGGAAGTTGTTGAGTACACTTCCGCGATGGTAACAGGTGAAAACATATTTAAATTTTCACTTACTGGGGCCCAGGGGCCCAAATGTAGTTTTTTCCTAATATGAGCTATATAAAAACTGAAAATCACTAATTCTCCTAATTCCTGTGTATGAAGAAGCATTAAAGTTTGAGTAGTTGTTAAGTAACATTCTGCGATGGTAACAGGTTAAAAAATTATATAAATTCTCACTTACTGGGGGCCGGGGGCCCAAATGTAGTTTTTTTCTTATATAAAAAAACTGACTCATCACTACTTCTCCAATGTCTCGTGTTGGTAGCAGCATGAAACTTTGGAAAGTTGTTAAGTACACTTCCGCAATGGTAACAATCAAAACAAATGTAAAATTATCATTCACTAGGGGGCCGGGGGCCAAAATGTAGTTTTTTTTCCTGATATGAGCTATATAAAACAGACTCATCATTAAATATATAACTTCCCGTGTAGGTAGGAGCATGAAACTTTGGGAAGTTGTTGAGTAACCCTCCCGCAATGGTAGCAGACGAAAAATAAATTAAATTATCAGCTCGATAGGATCACGGGAAGTGTGTCATTTTTTACTTTTCGTTTTTGTTTTTCTGCGGGACTACGACAGACAGACAGACAAGACGATGAAGTTAATATATGTATTATATTCATCATGATCCAGATTGAAATCAATTGGTGTTTTGAATTTGTGTTACGCGGGTTCTCAACGGTAACTGAAATCCTATTTTCCGCAGCATAGCGCGGGTATTTTGCTAGTATAGATATATATATATAAGTAAAAATGTTGCGTTCGAGATTAACAAAATGTGTTTCTCGCCATAAAATATTGTGACATGAAGTCATTATTTGAGCTTTTATTAATGTGTGAAGCGAAAGAAGTAAAAAGAGCCATGTTTTATTTTATGTGATTAATATTATTATTATTTTTTGTATTAAATGTCCGTTTTTGTGTATGTGTCGATGTCAATATTACGTACGTAATTATAAATTTAATTTTCTTATCAATATATAACATTAGTTTTTCGTTTATGAAATTTACAATTGGTTGTCGTTTGGTTGTCAAGTTTCGCGTTTGTTTTTCTTTTATACACTTTGAGATCGCATATTTGTCTGTCTAAACAAAATAACATATTTAAAAATCGGGCTCCTCCCCACAATAGTTTGTTTTTTTGTTGTTGTTTTTTTTTGTTGTGTGTGTTTTTTTTAATTTTTAATTATTTTTTTTTACATGTAATATTTTAATGCGTCTTAGACTAATTTGGAATAAAAAATCTTTGCTTTTAATATAGAACTGGAAGGGGTGCTGACTTGACAATAATGAAAACGTTTATTAGATTTCCTAAAACGTGTATATTAAAGTTGATACTTTAATATTTTCTCTTATCCAGTGCTTAACTTTACTTCAAGGTTTCATGCAAAATAAATAGTTCGTTGTTATTCATATTTGTAAATAGTTACAATTTTTTATTTACATGTTTTTGATCATGTAAAGGTAATAATGTATGGACCAAATTTCACGTTATTTGGTTGTCTGGATCTTGAGTTATTAGGGAACAGACAGACAACCAGACAGACAACAAATGCGTCTTATATATATCTATACTAATAAAAGGCAAAGCCCTCACTCACTCACTGACTCACTGATTCATCACTAATTCTCCAACTTCCCGTGTAGGTAGAAGCATGAAACTTTGGGAAGTTATCGAGTAGCCTCTCGCGACGAAAATTGGAGCAAAAGAATTTTAAAAATAACACTCATGGGGGCCGGGGGCCCAAAAACGTTTTTTTTCCTAGTATGGCCTATATAAAATTTGAAAATCACCAAATTCTCCTATTTCCCGAGTAGGAGGGAGCATGAAACTTTGGGAAGTTGTTGAGTACAATCCCGCGATGGTAACGGGAGAAAAAATATTTAAATTATCACTTCCTGGGGGCCGGGGGCCCAAATTAAGTTTTTTCCTTATATGAGCTTTATAAAAACTGAAAAATCACTAATTCTCCTATTTCCCGTGTAGGTAGAAGCATGAAACACTAGGTAGTTGATAAGCACACTTCCGCGATGGTAACAAGCGAAAAAAATATTTAAAATAACACTTAATGGGGTCCGGGGGCCCAAATGCAGTTTTTTTCTTATATAAAAAACTGACACATCACTAATTCTCCAACTTCCCATGTAGGTAGAAGCATGAAACTTTGGGAAGTTGTTGAGTAGCCTCTCACGAGGAAAATTGGCGTAAAAGAATTTTAAAATTAACACTCATGGGGGCCGGGGGCCCAAAAACGTTTTTTTTTCTAATATGGCCTATATAAAATTTGAAAATCACCAATTCTCCTATTTCCCGAGTAGGCAGAAGCATGAAACTTTGGGAAGTTGTTGAGTACAATCCTGCGATGGTAACGGGAGAAAAAATATTTAAATTATCACTTCCTGGGGGCCGGGGGCCCAAATGAAGTTTTTTCCTTATATGAGCTTTATAAAAACTAAACATCACTAATTCTCCTATTTCCCGTGTAGGTAGAAGCATGAAACACTGGATAGTTGATAAGCACACTTCCGCGATGGTAACAAGCGAAAAAAATATTTAAAATAACACTTAATGGGGTCCGGGGGCCCAAATGTAGTTTTTTTTCTTATATAAAAAACTGACACATCACTAATTCTCCAACTTCCCGTGTAGTTATTAGCATGAAACTTTGGGAACTTACTGAGTACACTCTCTTGACGATAATTGGCGAATAAGAATTTTAAAATTCACACTGTTGGGGGCCCGGGGCCCAAAAACGCTTTTTTCCCTATATAAAATATGAAATCACTAATTTTCTCATTTCTCGAGTAGGCAAAAGCACGAAACTTTGGGAAGTTGTTGAGTACAAACCAGCGATAGCAACGGGAGAAAAAAATTAAATTATCACTTCCTGGGGGCCGGGGGCCCAAATGAAGTTTTTTCCCAATATGAGCTATGTAAAAACTAAAAATCACAATGTCTCCTATTTTCCCGTGTAGGTAGAAGCATGAAACTTGGGGTAGTTGTTAAGTACACTTCCACGAAGGTAACAGGTAAAAAACAATATTTAAATTATCACTTCCTGGGGGCCGGGGGCCCTAATGAAGTTTTTTCCTAATATGAGCTATATAAAAACTAAAAATCACAAATTCTCCTATTTCCCGTGTAGGTAGAAGCATAAAACTTGGGGTAGTTGTTAAGTACACTTCCACAATGGTAAGAGGTAAAAACAATATTTAAAATATCACTTAATGGGGGCTGGGGGCCCAAATGTAGTTTCTTCTTATATTAAAACAGACTCATCACTAATTCTCGGATTTACCGCGTAGGTAGAATCATGAAACCTTGGGAAATTGTCAAGTAGCCTCTTTGGACGACAAATGGCGAAAAAGAATTTTAAAATTCACCTTCATGGGGGTCGGGGGCCCAAAAATCGTTTTTTTTTACTTTTATGGGCTATATAAACATTTGAAAATCACTAATTCTCCTATTTCCCGAGTAGGTAGAATCATGAAACTTTGGGAAGTTGTTGAGTACACTTCCGCGATGGTAACAGGTAAAAACAATATATAAATTATCACTTAATAAGGGCCGGGGGCCCAAATGTAGTTTCTTCTTATATTAAAACAGACTCATCACTAATTCTCGGATTACCCGCGTAGGTAAAATCATGAAACCTTGGGAAATTGTCAAGTAGCCTCTTTGGACCACAAATGGCGAAAACGAATTTTAAAATTCATCTTCATGGGGGCCGGGGGCCCAAAATCGTTTTTTCCCCTTCTATGGGCTATATAAACATCTGAAAATCCCTAATTCTCCTATTTCCGAGTAGGTAGAAGCATGAAACTTTGGGAAGTTGTTGAGTACACTTCCGCGATGGTAACAGGTGAAAACATATTTAAATTTTCACTTACTGGGGCCCAGGGGCCCAAATGTAGTTTTTCCTAATATGAGCTATATAAAAACTGAAAATCACTAATTCTCCTAATTCCTGTGTATGAAGAAGCATTAAAGTTTGAGTAGTTGTTAAGTAACATTCTGCGATGGTAACAGGTTAAAAAATTATATAAATTCTTACTTACTGGGGGCCGGGGGCCCAAATGTAGTTTTTTTCTTATATAAAAAAACTGACTCATCACTACTTCTCCAATGTCTCGTGTTGGTAGCAGCATGAAACTTTGGAAAGTTGTTAAGTACACTTCCGCAATGGTAACAATCAAAACAAATGTAAAATTATCATTCACTAGGGGGCCGGGGGCCAAAATGTAGTTTTTTTTCCTGATATGAGCTATATAAAACAGACTCATCATTAAATATATAACTTCCCGTGTAGGTAGGAGCATGAAACTTTGGGAAGTTGTTGAGTAACCTCCCGCAATGGTAGCAGACGAAAAATAAATTAAATTATCAGCTCGATAGGATCACGGGAAGTGTGTCATTTTTTACTTTTCGTTTTTGTTTTTCTGCGGGACTACGACAGACAGACAGACAAGACGATGAAGTTAATATATGTATTATATTCATCATGATCCAGATTGAAATCAATTGGTGTTTTGAATTTTTGTTACGCGGGTTCTCAACGGTAACTGAAATCCTATTTTCCGCAGCATAGCGCGGGTATTTTGCTAGTATAGATATATATATATAAGTAAAAATGTTGCGTTCGAGATTAACAAAATGTGTTTCTCGCCATAAAATATTGTGACATGAAGTCATTATTTGAGCTTTTATTAATGTGTGAAGCGAAAGAAGTAAAAAGAGCCATGTTTTATTTTATGTGATTAATATTATTATTATTTTTTGTATTAAATGTCCGTTTTTGTGTATGTGTCGATGTCAATATTACGTACGTAATTATAAATTTAATTTTCTTATCAATATATAACATTAGTTTTTCGGTTTATGAAATTTACAATTGGTTGTCGTTTGGTTGTCAAGTTTCGCGTTTGTTTTTCTTTTATACACTTTGAGATCGCATATTTGTCTGTCTAAACAAAATAACATATTTAAAAATCGGGCTCCTCCCCACAATAGTTTGTTTTTTTGTTGTTGTTTTTTTTTGTTGTGTGTGTTTTTTTTTAATTTTTAATTATTTTTTTTTACATGTAATATTTTAATGCGTCTTAGACTAATTTGGAATAAAAAATCTTTGCTTTTAATATAGAACTGGAAGGGGTGCTGACTTGACAATAATGAAAACGTTTATTAGATTTCCTAAAACGTGTATATTAAAGTTGATACTTTAATATTTTCTCTTATCCAGTGCTTAACTTTACTTCAAGGTTTCATGCAAAATAAATAGTTCGTTGTTATTCATATTTGTAAATAGTTACAATTTTTTATTTACATGTTTTTGATCATGTAAAGGTAATAATGTATGGACCAATGGGCGCATAAACTGTCAAGTCATAATAGATCTTGAAAAGGTGCTGACTTTACAATAATAAAAACGTTTATGTGAATTACTAACACGTTTATATTAAATCGTAAATGTGTTTAACAGTTGATAATTTAATATTTTCTGTTATCCTGTGACAAACTTTTCTTACTACGTTTTATGCAAAATGAATAGTTCTTTGTTATTAACATGTGTAAAAAAATTACATTTTATTTTTTACATGTTTTGGTAATGTTGTGGTAATAATGTATTGACAAATGGGCGAATAAACTGACAAGTCATCAGAGGCGTCACTAGGGTTGGTGTCACCCGGGGCGGTAGCTCATGGTGTCACCCCTTCACGACTGAAGGGGCCGTCCATAAATGACGTCACGCGAGGTTGTCGATTTTTATCCCACCCTCCCCCAGCGTCATACTTTGTCACAAAAACTTAGACCCCACCCCTTTTTTACAATATGACGTCACAAAGCTTTGACACCCCTCCCCCAAGCCGTATTTTCTCAATAAAAATTAGCATGTTGCAAATTATTTTTTGTCACTTTAATATGTATTTAGGGTAAGTCTCCACTGTAATATCGTAACACGCGTGAAGTCATTGAAAACGTAATTAAATAAATGGTAAGCAATCAAATATTTAATTGGAACTTTTATTTAAAGTTTCGCGTTTTTGATGTGACGTCACATTTCTTAAACACCCCCCTCCTCGTACCACATCGTCACAGATGCGTGGACCCCCCCCCCTTCTACGGCGGATTAAAAGGGGGGTTGCTGAACGGGCTAAAGCCCCCAATAATTTAATGGCCCCCAAACTTTTTATGAATTATAGTGTATAATAAAGATGCAGGCCATTATGTTTGTACGAATTCCTGAAAATGCCTTGGATAGTCATACAGCAATGCTGCAAATGAGTAGGAAGCATAACGGAAACCAGGCTATTCTTCGTGAGAAGTGCATTGTAGCTCATTATGTGCCGTGCGCAGCTCATTCCTATTAAATTGGTTGGGAAAAGAGCAGCAGGTTGTCCTACTGCGGTCAGATTTTTTTGTCTTCTGCAAAATCTTTATACCCGACTTGTTGCATCTTCTCATCGTTGACAGGTACTTCAAAAACATATGAAATTGATACATGCTAACAAAGCCTTGTTCGACACAAGATGGTCAGCCTGAAATTATGCTGTAATGTCTGTTAATAGCTCATACCATGAGAATATCGCAGCACTGGAAGAATTAGCAACGAATGAAAATCAGCCACGTGACTGCCGACTTGAAGAAGAAGGATTTCTAAAGGAAATTGAACAACTGGAAGTCGCTATTTTACTTGAAATTTGGTAAACGATTTTAGAAAGGAAGTCTCTCATTGAGTTTGTTAAAAAATAGCATTCTTAATTTTATTCCTATGAAGACAAAGGAAAGGAAAAGTCCGTGGTAAAAACAGTGTAAACAATCTTCAATACTATCAAACAAAATAGAAAGCGTCAGTTTGATAAAGGCACATCAACAAAACAGTATTCTCCTGGAGAAAAAATTCAAGATTTAGGTATTTCTGGTAATCATTGACAAACTTTCTTAAGCCCTACAACATTGGTTAGGTGCATATAAATACATCCATGAGAAATTGGCTTTCTTACAAACCTAACTGAGCTCAGAACTTTCGCCACCCGATGGGCAGCAGCCAAGTTAATGGAAGAACATTCAAGTGATTTCGAAGAAGGGGTCGGGTAAATCCGAAGCAACCGTTTCGTCCCCCTCAATTTACTAGCAACGCCATCGAGCGGTGCCGGTTTAGGGCCAGGAGCGCCAGTACGGATTAGCAAAAAGTGCCGCGAAGAACGCATTGGACGCCAGCTCTGAGGAAAACTTCCAGTGTAATTTGCACCCTAGTTAGGTCTTTGATGATCCCCCGGTCTGCGGCGGTCCTAACCATGGAGACCCGTGTGATTTGCCGGGATGGCGCCAAAGTGGTAGCGGGTCGTAGTAGTAAATTCCACCACCTCCATGTGAGGACAACTTAGTGGGAAGCATCTTCGACTGTATGTCCTGGATGCCCAGGTGGCCGCTTCAGAAGCGACCGCTTTTTTTTTGTCCTCAGCTGTTATGTCCCTTTGGTGGCCAGATGGCTAAGGGCGTCTTCCGGGAAGACCCATAAAGAGCACTAAGCTCGGAGCTTCTGATTTTCTTCCACATGTAGGTTCATGAGTGATTTCGAAGACTGCTTACCTTCAGAATTAGGTCAATTTTCAGAACTCTTAAAAAAGTTATTGTCCAGTCCCAGGCTCAGGGTAAGGAAAAGGAATTAGCACAAAGCGAAACTAAAAAAACTTGCACAGAGTTAAAAATTTTGCTGCTTTTGAATGAGCTATATTTCACACAGTCATTTACAAATGTACACATCGCACTTCGCATCTATCTTTCAATGATGACATCAAAATGCAACTGAGAGCGATCCTTTTCAAAGTTGAAAAGAATATATAATGAGTTAGAATTTGCATGGGACGAAAAAGGCTGAATATGGTCTCTCTAATGAGCATTGAAAAGTAACTTGTAAGCTTACTCAGCTTTATTGACTTGATTGAAAACTTTGCCATTTGAAAAATTCGCAAACGAAAGTTGTAGGTTGAAATAATAATCAAACATATTTTCCAATAAATTTTCTTATTTCAAATAGAGAAAAGAATTCGTTACCTAATGAAATTTTGTTTAAAAATACGGAATGCCGCGTAATACTATTAATTCTTTACGGGGGCGCGTTCGTAAGCACTAAACACCGCAAGTCGGGTTGGGACCGTAAACGGAGGACTACCTGTATATAAACATGCATATCTATGCTTTCACGCCTTTAATAAATATATATATATATAAAATATTAACTCAAAGACATTGAAATCATACTTTTCCTCAAGAAAAACATCAACAAAGAAAACCCCTCTTTTGACTTTTTTTCTTTGTGATAAAAATCGTATTCCCCCCACCCCACTGTGGTGGAGGGAGTCGTGAGGTGGGATTCGTTCATGCTGTAGGTGTGTCCAAGCCCAAATGGGTTTATATATTTTAAAACAGAAGACACTGCCTCTTTCATTCAAGCCTTTTTTAAAGATCTCTCTGCTGCGACTATTTCTTTTCTTTTTTTCATAATTTGTTTTAATGTTGTTCGTGTGTTGGGACTGTTTTATTATTGCAAGCTAACTGATATTTTTTTAATAAGAATTTTCGCGTTTAACGTATTTCATTGTATTTCTTAATTTCTTTCTAGATTAAAAAAAATTGTCATCTTTTGTTTTCTGACATAAAATCGTACACAGTAAAATTTTAGGCTCGGGTGTCACCCCCTGATGGGTGTCACCCGGGGCGGCCCGCCCCCCCCCCGCCCCCCTGGTGACGCCACTGCAAGTCATAATCATCAATGAAGCTTAAACTGCTTCAAATCACAGATGTGCTTGATGTGGATCACATTACAGGCACATAATTTATTTTTAACGCACTGTGCTGTCTTATTGGTGCACTCATAATTGGTGCGCACTATTGAATGCCGCAAGTTAACGTCCGGCTGACTCCTCAGCAATCTATATATATATAATTCTCTTCGTGGTCGGACCCTGCGAGGCAACAAGAAGCTACATGTGCAACAGATACTAATTTTAGAAAGCAGCGCACCAAATTACTGCACCAATGCATCAAAAGGTGTGCAAATTAAATATGCGCTGTAAAAAAATAATTATATGACGTCATTGTTTTCGCTGATATTTTAATTTTGTAAAAAGGGAACAATGTAAAAAGAGGATTTGATGATGGTTAATTATAACATAAAAAAACAAAGGGGGCAACCGCTATTATAAAATACTTTGTGTGCATTTCAGAAAGTTTAATATTTCGTATTGATCAAACAAGGACAAGTTAGTTGGGCTTTTGAAAAAGGTCGGCGCCGTAGGCGCCCTAGAAAAGTGCATTAAAGGGGTAAAAGAACTCTCCATGAGCAAGTCTGCGGCGTATGCTACGCCACGGGGCGTCTAGTATTTGTTAATTCTTCGAAATTGAAACTTTTTTGCTGTAGTATCACCTTATGCTGTGTGTAATTCACTATGCATTTACTATTATCCTGATTATATCATTATTATTCATGCAAACTTATATAACGCGAAGCCTCAGCTTGGAGGTTTTCTCATAATACACATATATTTGTATATATAATCAAAAGATATACTCTGCTATGCCCGTTCGTAACGCTAGATTTTAGAAAGTCCATCGCTAAAAAAATAGCCTTGAAAAAAATACTGAAAAAAAAACAACAACAAAAAACAGATAAAACGCTATTTTCAAACGTCCGCATAAAATTGTTCAATATGGAAAAGAAATGTAATGTTTCTCTCTTGGTCTCTACATTTTGTGATTATTTACTATGCGGCTTTCAGGCAAAAGGGACAATTACAAAAACTGAAATATATCCATTTTGAAAACTTCCGTCATTTTTGACGGGTAATAATACATTAGTAAAAATATAAAATATAATATTATGCGTTATTCCGTCTTTTTAAATGATTTTAACAACTTTTATTTTCATGAGGTAATGAATTGTTTTCTCTATTTTAAATACTTTTTATGTCCTAACCTAAACTGCTTTTATGTTTAGGGTGCGCGACGGAAAGAATACGCTTTTTTGTGGTTGTATGGAGAGAAGACACCTCAGTCTCGGTACATACGCTCTCTCTCTCTCTCTCTCTGTCTCTCTCTCTCTCTCTCTCTCTCTCGCTCTCTCTCTCGCTCTCTCTCTCGCTCTCTCTCTCGCTCTCTCTCTCTCTCGCTCTCTCTCTCGCTCTCTCTCTCGCTCTCTCGCTCTCTCTCTCTCTCTCTCTCTCTCTCTCTCGCTCTCTCTCTCTCTCTCTCTCTCTCTCTCGCTCTCTCTCGCTCTCTCTCTCTCTCTCTCTCTCTCTCTCTCTTGTATGGAGAGAAGACACCTCAGTCTCGGTACATACGCTCTCTCTCTGTCTCTCTCTCTCTCTCTCTCTCACTCTCTCTCTCGCTCTCTCTCTCGCTCTCTCTCTCGCTCTCTCTCTCGCTCTCTCTCTCTCTCTCTCTCTCTCTCTCTCTCACTCTCACTCTCACTCTCACTCTCACTTTCACTCTCACTCTCACTCTCACTCTCACTCTCACTCACTCACATTCATTCTCATTCTCTCAACTGTTTCATCTTTTTTAAACAACTTTTTTTCATGTTGCAAGGAATTTTCTCTTTTTTAAAATACTTTTGTATGCCATTAACAGTTACATTTTGTTATATCATTGTATGAACTGTACTTTACAATATATATATTTTTTGTATCAGCTAAGCTGTTCCCCTGGTATCACCATATGAGTGGAGAGAGAGGGCTTGCTGCCTGGGCAACAGCTGGTCTTCTTCAAATCACTGCCTAGGCTATCGTGGCCTCCTTGTTTTCTGTCTCCTCAATTAAAACATTGAGAGGTCACTCCAGCTTCACTACAAGGCGTAAGCACAACACGTGAAACGACAGTAAGATGATGTTCCACCATGACTCGCCTGCCCAAGGGGGTAATGTGGATCAGATATATCAACTCAACAAGCGAGCCAAAACCCAAGCACAATTTGAACAAATAAGAAAGAGGTTGCCAGCACTTCGTTTGACGAGCTGGAATGTCAGAACTCTGTGCACTGCTTTTAATTCTGACCCTTCATGTACAGAAGATATAAGGAACACTGCGGTCATTGACAGGGAACCTTCTCGATTCGGCATCGACATTGCATGCCTACAGGAGACGCGGCTGGCTGACAAAGGCAAAGTGGTTGAGGCCAACTACACATTTGTCTGGCAAGGACTACCATCAGACAGACCAAGGCAGCAGAAGGGTCAGGAGAAAGGGCAGAGTGGAGCAGAGGAGCAGGAGTACACGCCATCGTCCCATGAGGACGGACGGTTGCCATACAATATATATATAATATATATATATATATATATATAATATAATGTTCCCACTTGCACTGAAATTCGGGTTACGACGTTTCATAACAACAAATCAACGTCGTATCGAGTACCCCCTGTAATGTACTCTAAGAAACTTAATTTATCAGAATCGAACTTGCGCAACTGCAGTGACGAATTTTTTGACGTTGAAAAACGTCTTGGCTGACCATTCTATAGTATATAGTAATTTTTTAAACTAATTTTAGAAAGCAGCGCACCAAATTACTGCACCAAAAAATAAATCTTTTCGAACGTCCGCATGAAAATAATAGTGTGGAGAGTGTTTAATATTAATCTGGAAACCAAAATGATTATGATTTTTAAGTCTATATTTTCAATTTTTAAAAAAAGTAGAGTGATGTCCCTTAGCGTTAGGCCACAGTCATACATAATTGAGGGTAAATATATATATACGACTAGCGTATCACCCGTCAAAAATAACGGAAGTTTTCAGCTGAAATCTATTTTTTAAATAAAAAATGCATTTTTTTAGGACGCCTACGGCGTCGACCTTTTTCAAAAGCCCAACTAACTTGTCCTTGTTTGATAAATACGAAATATTAAACTTTCTGAAATGTACACAAAGTATTTTATATTAGGGGTTGTGTGGCGCTTACGGCACCCCCTTTGTTTTTTTATTTTATAATTAACCATCATCAAATCCTCTTTTTACATTGATCCCTTTTCCTAAATTAAAATATGAGCGAAAACAATGACGTCATATATTATTTTTTTTACAGCGCATCTTTAATTTGCACACCTTTTGATGCATTGGTGCAGTAATTTGGTTTCCCTGCTTTCTAAAATTAGTAGCGTCAGGACTGACAGACACTACTTG
>CALYLW010003131.1:0-16131 GCA_944989445.1 Ampullaceana balthica | reverse complement strand
GCACAACCACGCACCACTCACTCACAACCACGCACCACCCACTCACAACCACGCACCACCCACTCACAACCACGCACTACCCACTCACAACCACGCACCACTCACTCACAACCACGCACCACCCACTCACAACCATGCACCACCCACTCACAACCACGCACCACCCACTCACAACCACGCACCAACCACTCACAACCACGCACCACCCACAATCACGCACCACCCACAATCACGCACCACCCACTCACAACCACGCACCACCCACTCACAACCACGCACCACCCACTCACAACCAAGCACCACCCACTCACAACCACACACCACCCACTCACAAGCACGCACCACCCACTCACAACCAAGCACCACTCACTCACAACCACGCACCACCCACTCACAACCAAGCACCACTCACTCACAACCACGCACCACCCACTCACAACCAAGCACCACCCACTCACAACCAAGCACCACTCACTCACAACCACGCACCACCCACTCACAACCACGCACCACCCACTCACAACCACGCACCACCCACTCACAACCAAGCACCACTCACTCACAACCACGCACCACCCACTCACAACCAAGCACCACTCACTCACAACCACGCACCACCCACTCACAACCACGCACCACTCACTCACAACTACGCACCACCCACTCACAACCAAGCACCACTCACTCACAACCACGCACCACCCACTCACAACCACCCACTCACAACCACGCACCACCCACTCACAACCACGCACCACTCACTCACAACCACGCACCACCCACTCACAACCACGCACCACCCACTCACAACCAAGTACCACCCACTCACAACCACGCACCACTCACTCACAACCTTACATATACGAGTTTTACATGTGCCATATACTAGTGAAAGTTAGATTTGTAAAATATAATACTTACATATATACATACATACATATATTTTATATATATATACACACACACATTCACACAAACAAATAACGTCTGTGTTTCAAGATATATAACATACCATTATAATTAATTCAAAAAAAAAGGAAGGCACCAAAACAAACCATCCAAAAACGAGTTCACATGCACTTAAAAGAAGTGAATAATTTAAATATTCTGAGTATAGTGAATGTCTGAAAGTCTGAATAGCAGACGAGCACTGTATACAGCCAGTGATTCGTATTTTATTTACCGGTTTTTAAAAATATCTTATTCTAATAAAATGTGTAGCTGCATAATAACAAAAAATATATTTTAAACTGAAAAAAAAATCATCAAATCTCACAACTTTCTTAGGAGCACCCACCCACCCCTAAACCTTTCACCGAATTCAGCACTGTTGATACAAGTCACGTGTTGACACAAGTCACGTGTTGACACAAGTCACGTGTTGACACAAGTCAGGTGTTTACACAAGTCACGTGTCGACACAAGTCAGGTGTTGATACAAGTCACATGTTGATACAAGTCAGGTGTTGATACAAGTCACGTGTTGATACAAGTCAGGTGTTGATAAAAGTCACGTGTTGATACAAGTCAGGTGTTGATACAAGTCAGGTGTTGATACAAGTCACGTGTTGATACAAGTCAGGTGTTGACACAAGTCAGGTGTTGATACAAGTCACGTGTTGACACAAGTCAGGTGTTGATACAAGTCACGTGTTGATACAAGTCAGGTGTTGATACAAGTCACGTGTTGACTCAAGTCAGGTGTTGATACAAGTCAGGTGTTGATACAAGGCAGGTGTTGACACAAGTCACGTGTTGACACAAGTCAGGTGTTGACACAAGTCAGGTGTTGATACAAGTCAGGTGTTGATACAAGTCAGGTGTTGACACAAGTCACGTGTTGACACAAGTCAGGTGTTGATACAAGTCACGTGTTGACACAAGTCAGGTGTTGATACAAGTCAGGTGTTGACACAAGTCAGGTGTTGATACAGGTCAGGTGTTGATACAGGTCACGTGTTGATACAAGTCAGGTGTTGACACAAGTCAGGTGTTGACACAAGTCACGTGTTGACACAAGTCAGGTGTTGATACAAGCAACATGCGGTGAGACTATCAACACCTTTCAGGTAACCACGAAACACATTGACTGAGTGACATCTGAACGTGCGCATACACAAACTACGTGCACTCTGTTAATAACGTTCCAACAAACCCACAGTCCCAAATATCTGTTAGTAGAAAGTCAGTTTAAAAAATCTAAATATCACGCTGCATTTGAGTATGCAAGAGGACTGCAAGAGAAAGTGTTATAAAATCTTTAACATAACTTATAAGCTCCGTAATGTCATTACATGTTGCCTGTAAGATATGAATGTTTTATATTGAATTAATTGATGACAATTATTTGATGTAAAGCGCTGTGTGCCCAGTCGCTAGCTGGTGGACTTCGCTATATTAATTATATATTTATTTATTTATTTAATATGGGTTAACGCTAAGTACTTCTGATGACATTGATTATTTTTGGCATGTTCATGTCACCTTTCATTTGAGGACATCTAACAATTTTGGGGTGGGGGGGTGATTTATCCACATTAACATAATCAACAACATACATGCCAAAGTAAGCTAGACAAAATATGTCTCTCAACTTCTCTTCTCTACCCTTTGAAATAAAATATTTTACCAACGCACCCTAACCCTCTTGGCGAGGGAGGGGGGCAACTTCCGCTCACACCGTCTGCGCACCCTTTCAGCTGGCCTGGGCCCCTAACGATGACGATGATATGGTAATGTTTTCATTGTCTGTCTCACAAATGACTTCCATTCTTCATTCTGTCGTTAGTTCGGGTAAGAATATTGCGACCATGGCTACAGAATGAATAATACAGTCGGACCTAAGTCCAACTCAAAGGGACCTGAAAAAAAATTCGACTCACCGAGTTTTTTAGTTAGGGAAAATGGCGTAATAAGCGAAGATTAATCAAGGAGAATGTAGATATTCAGAGGGGGGGGGGAAGAGCCATACCAGCCATGGTGAAGGCTTGACAGGAAGAAGAGGCGGTGTCAGAGGCGGTCTGAGGCGGTGTCTGATGTTTCATATGGAAGGAGGCGGTGTCTGATATTTCATATGGAAGGAGGCGGTGTCTGATGTTTCATATGGAAGGAGGCGGTGTCTGATGTTTCATATGGAAGGAGGTGGTGTCTGATGTTTCATATGGAAGGAAGCCGACTTAGCTTTGAAATACCAACACCACCGAGAAAGCCCCTCCCCCACACTTGAGTAAAATTTTTCCTTTTACCCAAACGCCTTTGAAAATTCGACTTACGGTGGTTGGAAGCCAACAATCTTCGAGTTAAGGAGATCTAAAATACATTAGTCTTATGTAATTTTGCTGGGACTTAACAATTAATTCGATAGGGAGGTTTTCGACTTAGCTGTAAGTAGCTCCAACTTTTGGACTTTGGTATCAGGGTTGTACACGATATCTCCTGGTGGTCACTTTGGTATCAGGGTTGTACACGATATTTCCTGGTGGTCACTTTGGTATCAGGGTTGTACACGATATCTCCTGGTGGTCACTTTGGTATCAGGGTTGTACACGATATCTCCTGGTGGTCACTTTGGTATCAGGGTTGTACACGATATCTCCTGGTGTGTCACATCTGATTAACATAATTTTGTGACGTAAGGTCACGTGTACAAGAGACGCGGGAAGAAAGGAGCATTTCTATTGGTTGAAAGTGTTGGGCAAACAGTTGTGTGTAGACTTCCGACAGGGAAGCATGATAGTGAATAGCTCAAGATTTCCACGTTATATTACCTCAAATGATTCTTATGTGTACAATATATATGTATATTAAAGTTGTTTTGGATAAACGAATTCTTCAGTGAATTATTGTGCACAAGATTAATTACTGTGAGAACGCCTACATAGAAAGAGAAATATAAAGTTATATCGTTACATTGGTGTCGAAGTAAAAGTTCTATGTGAACACAATGAAAGAGGTTTCGTGGAAATAAGTATTGGATATTTCCAAAAAAGGAAAGTATTCTTTAAAATAAGAAATCATAACAGCTATAGTATTTTTTGAATATTCAAGTTCGTAAGAAGCTGTGAATAAACTTTTATGGTTCAATGAAAATACAAGAAGATTTCAAAATGGCGGCATAATCGGCACGTATCCGCAGTGTATAAAACTGGATCAGACTAGTTGGTTCTACGTCACATTCGACGACAGTACAAGCATACTACACAGTACTGGAATCTGGGTCGTGTAGGCTTACTGAATGGTGACACACGGTGAACATATATAGGTCGTGACGTCAACAGGCTTAATGCTAGTTGATTCCAGGAAATATTTGTAAACATAACATCGAACCGAGAAGCTATGGACTATTAACTGTGTTGGTGTGAATTATAAAATAAAGGAACCGAATTCTTATCCATTCATTGTGTGAAGAGTTTGATTATCGCAATTTTGGATTAATGGAGTGAACTAAATTGTTTAAAAACTACTCGAAAATTGAAATTTTAACCAAGTGACTTTTATTCAAAACGATCGGACCATTTAATATATTTTGTCAATCTGAGGGAGCGTATATATTAAGTATACTAAAGATCCCGTGTGAGGATTCTTTTGTTGCCTCACCTTGTCAATAACTAGATTTTATGGTTTAGACGTGTCACTTATTTGAACTTAACATTTTTGAATTCAAGATTTTTCATTTGGACGATTTATAACTTTATCAATATATATTCCTTACCGAATTGCTAGATTCATATTATTCAATCAAACAAAACATGGATTACTACGAAAGATTCACCGCCATAGCTAAAGAGATGGGATTAAAGGGAAAAGAAATGAGAGATTTCATTGAAGAAAAAGTAAGAGAAACTGAAGAAAAAGCAAGAATAGCTGAAGAAAAAGAACAGCGAAGAAAAGCTGAAGAAAAAGAAAATCAAAGAATTGCTAAAGAAGAAGCAAGAATAGCTGAAGAAAAAGAACAGCGAAGAAAAGCTGAAGAAAAAGAAAATCAAAGAGAAGCTGAAGAAAAAGCAAGAATAGCTGAAGAAAAAGCAAGAATTGCTAATGAAGAACAGAGGCAAAAACTCATAAGTGAAAGAGAACTTGAAAAAATGAAACAAGACACCTTAAAATTACAAATTGAGCTAGGGAGTAGAGGCCACAATCCTGGTGATGAAACAAATAGAAGGTCAGCACCAAGGGATACTATCAAAGTAAGAAAATATGATAGCCAAAAAGAAAAAATGGATGTTTATCTGGATTATTTCGAATCCATAATGGCTATGAAAGGCTATAATGAAGAAGATTGGCCAGCACAACTAATGACTCAATTAACTGGAGAAGCATTTGAAGCTTATAACAGTATAGCCAAAGAAGACAAAAGCATATATAGGAATGTCAAAAAGGCACTTCTATGTCATTTTGGAAAGTCAGAAAATGATTATAGAAGAGAATTTCATGAAATGAGAATCAAGATGGACAAAGATCCACAGATCATAGTACATGAAGCACAAGTCAAACTAACAAAATGGCTGGAACTGACAGCAATAGATACGAGCAATCCAAAGGCCATAATAGACATGGTGTTAATTGACAAGTTTTTAGAAAATGCAACACCAACCCTATTCACATATTTGACTGACAAGAAAGTTCGTACTCAAGCAGAGCTAACAAATGCATTACGAACATTCAAAGACTCTCATCCCAATGTGGAAATGGATAAGAGACAAGACATATTTGCAGCAATACAAATTAAAAGTCAAGAAAAAAGGCAAGGTATGAGAAACCAGAGTCTGCCAAACCAAGGCAACAGACAAACTATTTGTTGGTACTGTAACAAGCCAGGACATATGGCTAAGCAGTGTTACCACAATAAAGGAAATCCAAATAGGGTGTCACCTAATGACAGCTCTATCAGAAAGAAAATAGAAGAAAGATCAAGACAAGATCATTTTGAAAACCAAGATAGACAAGCATGGAAAGAAAAATATAATCATAATTCCAGACATAGAGATTATGATCAAGAAAGACAATCATGGAGAGAAAGAAATAATCATAATTCCAAACATAGAGATTATGATCAAGATAGACAATTATGGAGAGAAAAATATAATCATAATTCCAGACACAGAGATTATGATCAAGAAAGACAATCATGGAGAGAAAGAAATAATCATAATTCCATAAATAGAGATTATAATGAAAGCAGAAGATCATGGAGAGGCAAATACAATTTTGACTCCAGAAAAAGAAATTATGATCAATCAATTCAATCATGGAGAAAGAATGAAAACCAAGACATGAATGATAGAAAAATAATAAAGTTAAATCGAGCACAGACAGAAACTAGTGACATTTTAGCCACTATTAAAAATCAAGTATATGATAAAAGAAATGAAGACCATAGTAGCAGAGAAAGAGATGGTACTAGTGAATCTGAAACCATTTGTGTGAAATCATCTGAATTAGGAAGAACAATTGGTTGTGTATTAAGCCAAATCAAAAACTTTACAGATAGAGACAATATTTTTCAGATAAAAGTTTCTGACAGTGACTCATCTGTTCCAAATTCTATTGAATTATCTGGAAGCAAAAATGACATCTCAAAAGCTAAGCAATTTATTCAAGATGCTGGAATTGAAATTATGAATGAACATAATCGAAGTCATGGTTGGTGAATTATTGAACATTTAACAGTCTGAAGAAACATTCAAAGCCCATCGATTTGAATTCATACTCGTCAATTGAAGAATGACTATATTGAACTAGGCTATGCTATTAGCCGACTACAAATTTGACATTAAACCTGTGAAGGGAAAGGACAATGTGGTTGCAGACATATTAAGTAGAATGACAATAAATAAAGACACTCTGTGAACTCCTAACTGATAAAACCAGAGACTATTAAAAAGACATTCTGTGAATTACTAAATGATAAAATAAGAGACTGTTTTAACATTAGTCTGTGAATTCCTAAAGGATACAAACAGAGACTGTAATTATATTAATATTTTTATTTGTTGAACAATGGACAAGGAACAGTGTTTGAATTCCATTGGATTATTAGTTAATTTTAATAATATTGAGTGTTTAAATGTTTTAATTACACAAAATTACAGATGTGTTTAAAAGTCCATTTTCATTTTTTCAGCACAGGTAGACGGTTGCAGTTCTACAGATTTTTTCTCATTATTTCTTATGTTTAGACTGATGCAGTCCTACAGATTTTTTTCTTATTGATTCTATATCCAGAAGTTGTATGTAAGAAAATGAATGTTCATTGATGATAAATATTTGAAATTTGAATATAGATATAGATTGATTTGATTTTATGAAGACCAAAAATGTTGTATTTCATAAACATTTTTTTTTGAAGGATGGGGGTGAATGTCACATCTGATTAACATAATTTTGTGACGTAAGGTCACGTGTACAAGAGACGCGGGAAGAAAGGAGCATTTCTATTGGTTGAAAGTGTTGGGCGAGGAGTTGTGTGTAGACTTCCGACAGGGAAGCATGATAGTGAATAGCTCAAGATTTCCACGTTATATTACCTCAAATGATTCTTATGTGTACAATATATATGTATATTAAAGTTGTTTTGGATAAACGAATTCTTCAGTGAATTATTGTGCACAAGATTAATTACTGTGAGAACGCCTACATAAAAGAGAGAAATATAAAGTTATATATATAGTTACAAGCTGGACGAACTATAAGCCCTCACTCCAGTGGCCAGTTATTTCATCTTACATCCAAGCACACAGCATATTTTCAATGTCCTGGTTAGCTCCTTCGACGCCCCCCCTTGCTTTGTATGTGGCGCAGCTAACCATGTACGATCTTCAAGGAGGGCCAGTACTCCTTTGGGCTGTTTATTACATTGTTTGCAAATTCCCTGCCGTTTTTTGACTGTAGAATCATTGGAGCACAAAGCAACGTAAATATGTCTACAAGCTGGTATGCTACGTCTTGTTCACTCTTTGTCTTCAGGGCCCTGAGAACCATGAACTTGGTGGGATGATCTTAATACACCATTATAAACTTTGTGAGATGATCTTGATACACCATTATAAACTTGTATTCGCCATCAGGATGGAATTGAAAGTCGATGAGGTCGACATGACAACGAAAGTTGAATTCAGAAAAAAGGAATGGCTTGACCACAATGTCTTTTTTGACGCCTTTTGTTTTGTTCTGGCAAGGTGCACTAAGGTTAATACACAGTTTAATATCATGCGTTCTTTTATTATGGTGAAAGCTCTTTCAATTTCAACATTCTGTCCCGTCTTCTATAACCAATGGCCAAATGGGCTTTATGAAGTACGTAAAATATTTCGGCATCCGCGACGTAAAACGAATGGCACTCACGCTTTCTTTAACAGGGTAGATGAACTTACTCTTATTTTTCACCATCATGACATCATAGTGTTTCACCAGCTAATCGTCCCGTGGTTCTTGCTTAATGTTGGTCTTAGCCATTTTCATATCGTCCACCAATTTCTGGTAACAATTTCGGTTTTAAAAAAAACGCTGTTTTTAGCAGCATTGGCTCTGACTTTAGAAAACTCATCGTAGAAATGTCGTTGGATGTCAACATGGCGTGATTCCTGTCCTAGCACTACATTCTCTTCCGACATGGTCACACAGCAATACAAGGGGAAACGTTATGGGAGAACATCTGTGGAATCTCAGCCGGATGATATAATATAAACTAACGTCGTGAGAAGAATTTTGGAAATATTTTGATTTGGTCGTGGAACCTCGTACCGGCTAAACGATGTCTTACAATAACTTTCAACACTCACAGGCTTCGATCGCCATCATCAAACAATGACCAAAGCGCCACCGCCAACATCGGCGGCTGGAAAAATGTCGGGGGTAGGCCAATTACATACTTTGCAGGACGACAACTCGGCGTTCTATAGAATGCCTAGGCAATGTATGAAATAACAATCATTTCATACTTTGCCTGAAACCACCAGGCATTCTATACATTGAATTTCACACTTTGCCTGTAAAATATATATTTCTAGACATATAAGACGCATTTGTTGTCTGTCTGTCTGTCTGTCTATTCCCTAATAACTCAAGATCCAGACAACCAAATAACGTGAAATTTGGTACACATACACACAATGACATGAGAAAGGTTCTTAAACAGGTAGGTTTCATTCCATATATATAAGATACTGGGGGCCGGGGGCCCAAATTGTAGTTCTTTCCTTATATGAGCTTTATAAAAAATAAAAATAATAAATTATCCTATTTCCCGTGTAGGTAGAAGCATGAAACTTTCGGTGGTTGTTAAGTATCATTTGGCGATGGTAACAGGTAAAAAAATTATATAAATTATCACTTACTGGGGGCCGGGGGCCCTAATGTAGTTTTTTTTCTTCTTATATTTAAAACTGACTCAACACTAATACTTCAACTTCTCGTGAAGGTAGAAGCATGAAACTTTGGGAACTTGCTGAATACACTCTTATGACGATAATTGGCGAAAAATAATTTAAAAAATTTCACTCATGGGTGGCCTGGGGCCCAAAACCGTTTTTTTCCTTTTATGTTCTATTTAAAACTGAATCAACACTAATCCCTCATCTTTCTTTGTAGGTAGAAACATGAACTTTGGAAAGTTGTTGAGCACCCTCCTATCCGCCATCTCTCTCTCGACTGCCCTATCCGCCATCTCTCTCGGCCGCCCTATTCGCCATCTCTCTCTCTGCTGCCCTGGCCCTATCTCCCTCGGCCGCCTCTCTCGCTCGTTGTACCTCTCTCTCTATGTACACTCTCCTTTCCTCACCTCTGAGTTGAAGGGCATCCACCAGTGCTACTATCTCCTCCAGAGTTGTGACTGGCATTCTCGTTGTTTCAGCAGTGTCTGTGAATTCTGTGTAAATCCCGGCTTGAGCCCCCAGAAATGTCACAAGCGTCTTAATAATTTATATCTAGACCGCTTGCTCCCAGATTCATAAACTCCTTTACAGTAATTTACACAAGAAAATGACTGAACACTGAAACGGAAACAAACTTTAATGGACGAGCCCCTTTTCAACAACACACTATACACTACTCAACACTCTCTAACCTTCAACACACATTTTCATGACGTCAACAAAAACAACTCCATTTTTTGCACGCTTTCGCACCGACTAGATAATAACACTAACACAACCACCAAACACACCACCTTGCGCAGATCACAAGTTATAAGGGGAAATTGGTCATTCGTGACACATACTCCAAATGGAACTGCCAAAAATGTCTATCACATTGCTTTAAGTTAAATGCACCCTTTTATTGCATGCAAATAAACAGTACTCTACATTAAACCTTATTTTAAACCCGGGAAAAAAGCCGGGGACTTGCCCCTAGTATATATATATTATACTAGTAGACCCGTCGTGCGTTGCAACGATCAAAGTAAAAAGGAATAAATTTAAAGAAACCAATGAGTGGTATGTTTAAAAATAATTCTGAAGAAATTGTCGTGGAAGTGTGAAAAAAAAATCCAAGTTTCATAGCAAACGGATAAATAAATTAATAATTAAATAGCGTACAAAAGAAGAAACGATATTAAGGGCCCCGGCCCCAAAATGAGTGATATTATAGTTTTTTTTATTGCCATTGTACTCATTTCTTTAACCTTTAAGATTTTATTCATTATTCAGTCATTAACAATCTTGACAAATAATGACACATGTATCCCTTATCATACAAATTGAAATTCACAGGTGTTTTGAACTTAATATCTTGCCCAGAATGGGCCCTGGGGCCCTTAATGTTGTTTTTATCTATTGTACTCAATATATATTCCTCAATATCGTGTAAAATTGAATAGGGAATACAATGATTAAAGTTCAGTAAAAAGACTTTTTTCGAAGGAATGGAAATTAAGAGTTCAGTGCCCTATAGTAATATAGGCTCTTAAGTTTTTATATTCTAATTTTTGTCAAAATCCAGTTTTTTTCTCAATATCTAACTCTAAAACTACTTTTTATATACCTACAATAGGGGGGAAAATAGCATTAAGGGGCCCTGGCCCATTCGGTGCAAGAGGTCAATTTCAAAACCTGTTCATTTTAGTTCATTTGTTTTTGTTCCCTATTTCGGATAAGGCATCATATTTTGTATATTATATTCAATGCACACACACACACCAGATTTTATATCTGAAAAATAAAATACATTAAAAAAAAGATTCAATCGTCTGTTAATAAGCGCATCTTAAAAATGATTAAAAGGCAATTTTAGAAATGGCCTATGCTATTCTGAATACAAAGGAATGAACATAAAAACATATTCAATTCGCAATTCATATTAATTAAGCGTTTTCAGTATCATTTCATTAAATTTAGTCAACTTTTGGCGATACGTTCGGTAGCGAAAGTTTATAATGTATAGTGTATATAAAGCTTAAGTAAACAGTTTTAAAGTGTAAGTTTATTTGACATAGGCCATCACTTTCAACATAAAATAAACTCGCTACATCTATGGTTTTTAATTAAATGTCGAGTTATGAATTAAAATTTTAAAAATCCCAATTTTATTCATTGCATGTAAAATATTAATACAATGCATCGTTAAAATAATTGAAATAAAATAATTTAAACGCATATGTAATATATAAAGCTCAGTTGATATTTTTATGTTTGTTTGTTTGTATCCTTTAAAAAAAGGCCACTGCTTTGTTGACATTTTTCCAAAAGATCTCTGCCACTGTCGTCACTAAAAAAGCTCTTATATATTTATGACACTGCATCGCAACACAATTGTAATTAATACAATATTTGTAACAGCGTATATGAGATAAAGATAATAAAGATAAATAAAGAAATTAGGCTATATTCCTAATTTTAAAAAAAGCAAACAAAACAAATCAATTGTATGTTAAAAACGCATGTGAAACCATGACAATAATCGATTTTTAAAAATGGCCTATGTTAATCCATCATCAAAGGAATGAACAAAACATATTCAATTCGCAATACAAAATAATTAAGCGTTTTCAGGATCACTTTATTTAGTTTAATCTACTTATGTTAATAGGCCCGGTAGCCTAAGTTTAAATAGTATAAGTGTATAGGTTATGTAAAAAAAAACAATAGCTTAGTGAAAAGACAAACAAAATATAAATGTTATATTAATAGGACACAGCTAAATTTAAGATGCGTCCACGAAAATGTGCGCACAGTAATCAGGCGATAAAAGATTTTAAAACGTGCACCGCTAAAAATGAAGCCTTGAAAAACATACTGACACAATTATTACATAAATAGGTTTTTCATAAAATGTCGAGTTATGGAACAGAATAATTAAAACATATTCGCAATTAAATTTAAACGTGTAAACAATTAAATCTAATGCATCGTGTGGCAGTTGTAATTAAATATGTTTACGTGTCTATCTAATATATAGAAAGTAACAGTAAAGAAAATGACAATTCTTTGTACTACACAGCTCAAATTATGAAGCGTACACGAAAATGTGCGCACCGTAATTAGACATTATAATATTTTTTCAAATGCGCACGGCTGAAAATAAAGTATTGGCATTGGGGAAAAAAAACGTCACCAAAAGTACCTCGCTTTGAACGGCATTTGAACGTCCGCGTAAATTTGTTCAATACAGAAATGAGGCTAAATTTGTTATTCTTTGTCTCTGCATTTTCTGATTATTTAATTTACGGCATTCGTGCAAAAGGGACAATTACAAAAACTAACTTAAAACCATCTTCAGGGTAAAAGGAACCGTCCTGCCAACTTTGGTCCCCGTCCGTCATTTGGTTTTTCCGTGATTGTCTAACAGAACGTCGAAAAGTGAAACATACAAACAACTGAGCTTTATATATTAGACTAGCAAAATCCCCGCGCTCCGCTGCGGAAATTAGGATTTCAGTTACCGTTGACAACCCGCGTAACACAAATTCAAAACACCAATTGATTTCAATCTGGATCATGATGAATATAATGCATATTTTAACTTCACCGTCTTGTCTGTCTGTCTGTCGTAGTCCCGCAGAAAAACAAAAACGAAAAGTAAAAAATGACACACTTCCCGTGATCCCATCGAGCTGATAATTTAATTTTTTTTCGTCTGCTACCATTGCGGGAGGGTACTCAACAACTTCCCAAAGTTTCGTGGTCCTAACTACACGGGAAGTTAGATATATAATGATGAGTCTGTTATATGTAGCTCATATAAGAAAAAAAAACTACATTTGGCCCCCGGCCCCCTAGTGAATAATAATTATATATTTGGTTGTGATTGTTATCATTGCGGGAGGGTACTCAACAACTTTCCAAAGTTTCATGCTTCTACCTACACGGGCAGATGAGGAATTAGTGTTCATTCAGTTTTATATAGCCCATATACGGAAAAAAACGGTTTTGGGGCCCCGGCCACCCATGAGTGAAATTTTAAAATTTTCTTTTCGTCATTTATCGTCATAAAAGTGTACTAATCAAGTTCCCAAAGTTTTAGCTTCTCCATTCACGGGAAGTTGTAGAATTAGTGTTGAGTCAGATTTTAATAATAGAAAAAACTAAATTTGGGCCCCCGGTCCCCAGTAAGTGATAATTTATATACTTTTTTTTTACCTATTACCATTGCGGAATATTACTTAACAACTGCCCAAAGTTTCATGCTTCCACCTTTACGGGAAATAGAAGAATTAGTGATTTTTATATTTTATATAGCTCATATCAGGAAAAAACTACATTTAGGCCCCCGGCCCCCACTATGTAATTATATAAATATTGTTTTAGTTTGTTACCACTACTCAGAGTTTCTTGCTTCTACCTACACGGGAAACATAAGAATTTGTGATTTTCATTTTTTATATAGCTCCCATAAAGAAAAAAAACTTTATTTGGGCCCCCGGACCCCAGTATTTGAAAATGTAAATATTTTTTTGCCTGTTTATATCGCCGAAGTGTACTCAACATCTTCCCAATGTTTCATTCTTCTATCTACTCGCGAAATAGGAGAATTAGTGATTTTACTTTTAATATTGCCCATATAAGGAAAACAATGGTTTTGGGCCCCCGTCCCAATGAGTGTGAATTTAAAAATTCCCCAAGGTTTCATGCTTCTTATATCTACACGGAAAGTTGGAGTATTAGTGATGAGTCAGTTTTTAATATAAAAAACTACATTTGGGCCCCCGGCCCCCATTAACTGATAATTTAAATATGTTTTTCGCTTGTTAACATCGCGGAAGTGTACTTATCAACCCCCCAGTGTTTCATGGTTCAACCTACATGGGAAATATGAGAAATTGTGATTTTCAGTTTTTATATAGCTCATATAATGAAAAAACTTCATTTGGGCCCCCGGCCCCTAGGAAGTGATAATTTATTTATTTTTTCGCCTGTTACCATTGCGGGTTTGTACTCAACAACTTCCCAAAGTGTCATGCTTCTGCCTACTCGGGAAATAGGAGAATTTGTGAGTTTCAAATTTTATAGAGGCCATAAAAGGAAAAATAAGTTTTTTGGGCCCCCGGCCCCCCATGAGTGTAAATTGTAAAACTCTTTTACGCCAATTTTCGTCGCGAGAGGCTACTCAACAACTTCCCAAAGTTTTATGATTCTACCGACACGGAATGTTGGACAATTAGTGATGAGTCAGTTTTTTTTATCTGAGAAAAAAACATTTGGGCCCCCGAACCCCATTAAGTGATAATTTAAATATTGTTTTTACCTGTTACCATCGTGGAAGTGTACTTAACAACTACCCCAAGTTTTATGCTTCCACCTACACGGGAAATAGGAGAATTAGTGATTTTTAGTTTTTATAAAGCTCATATAAGGAAAAAACTTCATTTGGGCCCCCGGCCCCCAGGAAGTGATAATTTAAATATTTTTTCTCCCGTTACCATCGCGGGATTGTACTCCACAACTGCCCAAAGTTTCATGCTTCTACCTACACGGGAAATAGGAGAATTTGTTATTTTCAGTTTTTATATAGCTCATAAAAGGAAAAAACTTCATTTGGGCCCCCGGCCCCCAGGAAGTGATAATTTTTTTTTCTCCCGTTGCTATCGCTGGTTTGTACTCAACAACTTCCCAAAGTTTCGTGCTTTTGCCTACTCGAGAAATGTGAAAATTAGTGATTTCATATTTTACATAGTCCATATAAGGGAAAAAAAGCGTTTTTGGGCCCCGGGCCCCCAACAGTGTGAATTTAAAATTCCTATTCGCCAATTATCGTCGAGAGAGTGTACTCAGCAAGTTCCCAAAGTTTCATGCTAATACCTACACGGGAAGTTGGAGAATTAGTGATAAGTCAGTTTTTTATATAAGAAAAAAACTACATTTGGGCCCCCGGACCCCATTAAGTGTTATTTTAAATATTTTTTCGCTTGTTACCATCGCGAAAGTGTGCTTATCAACTACCCAGTGTTTCATGCTTCTACCTACACGGGAAATATGAGAATTAGTGATTTTTAGTTTTTATATAGCTCATATAAGGAAAAAACTTCATTTGGGCCCCCGGCCCCCAGGAAGTGATAATTTAAAAATTGTTTCTCCCGTTACCATCGCGGGGTTGTACTCAACAACTTCCCAAAGTTTCATGCTGCTGCCTACTCGGGAAATAGGAGAATTAGTGATTTTCAAATTTTATATAGGCCATATAAGGGAAAAAAATGTTTTTGGGCCCCCGGCCCCCATGAGTGTTATTTTTAAAATTCTTTTACTCCAATTTTCGTCGCGAGAGGCTACTCAACAACTTCCCAAAGTTTTATGCTTCTACCTACACGGGAAGTTGGAGAATTAGTGATGAGTCAGTGAGTGAGTCAGTGAGTGAGGGCTTTGCCTTTGCCTTTTATTAGTATAGATGTATATATATATATATATATATATATATATATATATATATATATATATTTATATTTATATATTGATTTATATATATTTATTTATATATACACACAAAGTTATATTGACAAAGAGTGTCTGTAAATTTGTCCCACATACGTTTACACATTGATTAATGAATGTGGACTAAATTTGACGCATATATCAATCAGGATCCAGTGTGAAATCTAGAGGGATTTTCAAATTTACATTATATTCCAACATAGTCTGGGGGCCCATTTCATAATCTTATTACATAATTGATATAAGACAAAAAAGATTACTATTACCATTA
>CALYLW010003130.1:0-16178 GCA_944989445.1 Ampullaceana balthica | reverse complement strand
AAAGAGTTATTTTTTTGGTGCAGTAATTTGGTGCGCTGCTTTCTACAATTACTTTAAAAATCGTGTGGTGATTAACACTGTAAAAAAAAATATTATATACATACTCTGTGTACATTTCAGGAATATTTCGTATTTATCAAACAAGGCTAAGTTACTTGGGCTTTTGACAACAAAAAAAAACTATTATAAAATACTTTGTGTACAATTATATTTGTTTAATATTACGTATTTATCATACAAGGACAAATTAGTTGGGCTTTTGAAAAAGGTGGGCGCCTCAGCACAAATTAGTAGGGAAATAAATGAATAAAATAAAATAAATGACAGTTCTGTATTACGTTTTTTTAAATCTGATGTGTATTTATTTTGCAAACTTCCTTCATTTTTGACGGGTGATACACTAGTGAAATATATATTTTGATCAAAAATGACATAATTCTTGTGACCAAACATGAAATTTCCCTGTAATCAATCACTAAATTCCTCCTCAGCTCAGTCATTAAATAGTCTTTTTCTAACCTTACATAAAATGTTTGTTTTTTTCTATTTTAGTTCTCATGCTTTCTTTCACCAGCAATATGCCATATGAATTGGTAATAATCGAAGACGAAATTCTACATTTTTGCAGAAACAATATTTATTTTTTCGATAAATCTGGGTTTTTAGTTAAGATAATTCTGCAAGACAAATTCATGTTGGTCTACACGTCAGTTTATATCTTGTGCAAGAGTTTTTTATTGTGCATGGGTTTATGTTTGCGCAGGGGTGTGTGTGTGTCCCATAACCTGGTGGTCGTAGGGGGGTCTAATGTTTCCATTAGAACTTTCTCGGGGCTTTGTAGACCTTTGCGGCGCTCATCTCCTCTCCAGGGGGGACGCGGTGGTCGAGTGGCAGCGCACTGGACTGTCGTACCGATGGTCACGGGTTCGAATCCGTGTGAAGGCAAGGGTTTGTTCCCGGGGCCTAGGGCGCACCTGGGTAATGCGTGGAACCCACAAAGCCGTGGCCCGTGAATGCTGCATCACTTGCCAACAGATCATATGTCATGGTCTGTGGACGCAACCATCTTCTGCATAGAAGGAGCGTCTGTATAGATAAGATAAGATAGGTCAGCGGAGGAATTTTTAAGCGATAGCCATTCATCAACATTTTTATTGTGGCTTTAACGTATGCTAGATCCCACGTCCCTCAGCTTGTGAGGCGAGCGCACTATTGACTTCGCTATCCGGGTATGTTGTGTTGCATTAGGTTTCGATGTGATATTGTTGTATATTTTCTATGTTGATTAGAATAGATCTAATAACCCACCAAAGGACACACCGAGCTGCCAAAACACATGGCTAATGTGATGGGAATGGACTTCGTTGATTACGACGTACTAACAACAAAACAAAAAGAACAACAACATAGATTTTTTTAGGTTGATGATCGGGTTTATTACGATAGTGACTTTTGTTGTTGTTTTTTTTTAATGTTATTGTTAATCTTCTTTCAAGTGATGATTCTGTCGTTTGTTTTTAGGTGATGGTAGATGTGCATTGTTGTTCTGATGTTCAATGGGGTGCTTGTATGGAATGAGATATTGTTAATATAATTTGTGATCTTTGGCGTAAATTTTGCATAAATGCATACATTGTATTAGGTATCTTGTTTGTGTTGATGTAGGTATTGATATTGCAGTAATGTAAATGTGATTTTGGTGACTTTTTGTTTTGTTTTATTTTGTTTTTGTTTGCTTTTTTTGTTTTAGGATATTATTTTTGCATTGAATTCTGTATTCAATGACGCGATACTGTTTGAATTTTGTTTTCAATGAGGCGATAGTGTTTGCGTTTATGCCCGTGTTGATTGTGCTGTAGCTACTCTTGCTGTATGTAAGCAGTGACCCTTTGTAAAAGCTAAAACCATATTGCCCCAGATAATTTTAAAAAATCGCTTTGACCTGTTCCGCTAGATTTCTGCACAGCTTTTTTTTCACATCGTTTAAAACGATTCGGGGCCAGCAGCAAACAATTTTCCAGACATGCTTCCATTTCATTCTATTAATCGAAGGGCCACAGTTGACAAATTAATTTAACCCCAACCTCTTATTTACCGTGCTGTGCCGTGCGGCTTTACGATGCAACACGTCATTTGAAAGCACTCCAAATTAAATTAAAGAGATCTAATTGAAGTCACGGGCCACGAAGGAAATAAATACCAGCAGACGACCACCTCACGATGAACGTCAGATCTGTGGGGGGGGATGAATGTTTATTATGGGGAAGGGATCGGTGTCGCCTCGGTAAACCGGGGGGGGGGATATTACACGGGCGAGTCTTACATCAGGTGAGGTGCATTAAGAGTGTGCGTGGGAGTGGCGGTTGGTGGGGTTGGTTTGGGAGAAGAGCGGAAATCTGTTCTTTCCCGGGGTGGGCTGAGCGAGGGGTGGTCTATGTTAATAGAATAGTAAAAGGGAATTTTTAAAAAAAATTTCTTTAACATAAGCTACTCTTATATAAGGGTCGTGAGGTGAGATCGAAGGGACAAAAGCCGAGGCGAGACTGAGTGAGCACGGCGTGGTGTGGACAACGTGTGCTCACAAGGGAAGACAACTTCACAGAAACTGCGAACCAGACTTTAGATCTTCACGCACCTTGAAAAATCGCTTATTTTTCTTACGAAACAAAAGGTTTAAAAAGATTATTTTAAACGTATTGTAAAGGTAAGTTTACAATTTTCTTCAATCAATTAATTCATTTCTTATGAGTATTTTAAATTTATGTAACCTCTGCCTTGAAAAAGACAATCTTAGCTCGTCCTTTTAGAAGTGATGAATTTTAATGTTTCAACTTTGTTCCGTAGTTTTTGTATTTTTAATAACCTTAATCGTGGACCGGGGTATAATCTGAACATAAATTAAATCATCAAATTTGAAACTTGATTATTTTTGTATGATGTAGTTTGTTCGCTACTCAAACACTATGTATAATTGTTTGGTTTACTTCGTCAAAAAAAAACAATTTCTTCGTCAATCAACTGGTGCTGATTTGTTATATACTATCTATAAATTTACCCCATGTTTGTTATATACTATCTTTAAATTCACCTCGTGTTTGATATATACTGTCTTTAAATTCACCCCGTGTTTGTTATATACTATCTTTAAATTCACCCCGTGTTTGTTATATACTATCTTCAAATTCACCCCGTGTTTGTAATAAACTATCTTTAAATTCACCCCGTGTTTGTTATATACTATCTTCAAATTCACCCCGTGTTTGTAATAAACTATCTTTAAATTCACCCCGTGTTTGTAATAAACTATCTTTAAATTCACCCCGTGTTTGTTATATACTATATTTAAATTCACCCAGTGTTTGGATTCAAATTTAAACTGTAGCAAAGGTTTTCAATTAACCAAGTAATTTTTTTGTAAAAAAATAAATAAATAAATATCTATAAAAAAATAAGAACAGAAAGTAAATGAAACACCAAAGAGTTCTTTAAATACATGTTTTCAAAAAAATTGAGCCTAGTAGTTGCTTTCTGTACAGGTTGTCAAAGCGAGTTCTGTGATATTCTGATTCTAAACCTTCGAATGCACTCACATAACTCAATCCGAATTTCACACAGATCGTTTTGAAAGCTTTTTTTCGTGTGTAGTGTCTGCGACAAAAATTGACACTCAGTGTAGCTACTACGTGTTTGTTACTAAATTTATTAATTTACTGATCACCGATGATTAGATCACAGTAAATGTTTATTATAACAATCTTAGTTGAACACAATGAACAATCAAACATGTAGATAAATGTATGCATTATATCTATTTGTAATTTGTGGTATTTATGGTATGAATGTTTTTAATTGAATGGATTTATATATATATATATATATATATACTAGTTTGTGCTGCGGCGCCCCCCTTTTTTAAGGGCGCCTACGGCGCCCACCTTTTTCAAAAGACCTCTTACTTGTCCTTGTATGATAAACACGTAATACTAACATTTCTTAAATGTACACAAAGTATTTTATATTTTTAAAAAAATTAAATTTTTTAAAATTTATTTTTTATGGGTAATCCTGCAGATTTTACACGTATATTATAATTTATTATTTCACAGCGAAATTTAATTTTCTCTTGAGAACTTTCGTTTTTAATTTATTAAATGCATAATTATATGTTGTATTTCAGCTATTACAGCGCTGATTTGTGAGTCTTTTTAATTTCAAAAGCATTTTTTCGGCTCTATATAATACATAATGTAGTCACGATACGTCCATTTTGTTTACCTAGCGAATTGCTGCCAGATGTTTTTTACCTGGCTCGACCCATGCTAAAATAAATTTACTGACTGAATATATTTTTTAAAAAGTATTATTCATCTATTTTAATGTTTTTAGAAGATAAATAAATATTTTAAAGACAATTTCTTTTTTTATTTCGTTACTAGATGTTTGATTCTTATATTCTTTGTTTGTAAGTGAGAAATTTCCATTTGGCATCTTATCAGACAATCCGGCATATAGTTTGATAATTTAAAAAATGGTTGCATCATCATCAGACTATTTACTGTTGAGATCCGAAAAAATGGCTTAGAAATTAGAAAGACTTACAAATTAGCGCTGTAATAGCTGAAATACAACATGTAATTATGCATTTAATAAATTAAAAATGAAAGTTCTCAAGAGAAAATTAAATTTCGCTGTGAAATAATAAATTATAATATACGTGTAAAATCTGCAGGATTACCTTTTTATGTCAAAAGCCCAAGTAACTTATCCTTGTATGATAAATACGAAATATTCCTGAAATGTACACAAAATAAGTATATAATATAGGTTGTGCTGCGGCGCCCACTTTTATTGAGGACGCCTACGGCGCCCACTTTTTTTTAAAAGCCCAACAAACTTATCATTTTATGATAGATACGTAATATTAAACTACCTTAAGTTTACACAAAGTAATTTAAAATAGAGGTTGTATTTTTTACAGTGCTAATCACCACACGATGTTTTAACTAATTTTAGAAAGCAGCGCACCAAATTACTGCACCAAAAAATAACTATTTGAGTCAATCAGCACTGCTTACAACACAAAATTGTTAAAAAGCAGAGTGATGTCCCTTAGCGTTAGGCATCAGCGATAATTGAGCGTTAATATATAATGTACTCGTTTGTGCTGCGGGGCCGTGGCGCCTGCGGCGCCCCCCTTTTTTAAGGGGGCGTACAGCGCCCAACTTTTTCAAAATCCCAACTATCTTGTCCTTGTATGATAAATACGTAATATTAAACTTTCTTAAATGTACAAAAAGTATGTTATAATGGTTTTTTATTTTATTTTTTATGTCAAAAGCCCAAGTAACTTATCCTTGTATGATAAACACGAAATATTCCTGAAAATTAAACAAAGCATTTATATAATAATTTTTACAGTGCTAATCACCACACGATTTTTAAACTAATTTTAGAAAGCAGCGCACCAAATTACTGCACCAAAAATAACTATTTGAGTCAATCAGCACTGCTTACAACGCAAAATTTTAAAAAAGCAGAGTGATTTCCCTTAGCGTTAGGCGGCAGTGATAATTGAGCGTAAATATATAATGTATATTTATATATATATATATATATATATATACATATATGTTTGTGTGTGTGTGTGTGTACTAGATCTATATTTTTATGTGAAGCGTTTTTAGCCCAGCTGCTTACTGGAGTATTATCATATATAAAATATCAAAGTATTGTTATTAATTCCGATTTTGAATTTTTATCAGTTGAAATAAAATTATTAATAAATAAATGAATAAAATTAATGATTAATAAAATTATATTTACAACTCATACCTTATATACAATATAAATCTCGATGCATTTGAATCTGATATATAATTACACATTCATTTAAATTCAATCGTTCCAAAAGCTCATCAATGAGTTTAGCCTTGTGTTATTCCAGGTTTTATAATAAGTTCACATTAGTCTGAAGTTCCAAACAGACTAATTACCATTAGATTACAAATAGTAAACTTGAGGCATGCATAAATAATTATTCGGGGAAAGATATTAAATGACCCTTTTGTTTATATGGGTAACATTTCTTAAAAAAACAGAATTAAGGTATTTTATCACCGAAATCTTATAACAGGAAAGAGAATAGAAATTCTCCCACAGGAATTAGCTTTTCTAAAGTGTTACTGTCGTTCTTCATCCAAACGAAGGACATTTTTTGGTATAGATTATCTCACTACAACCACAACTTTTCAGCTTATGGGATGTCCATAAATGACGTCACGCACCTAGGGGGAGGGGGGTCCACACATTTGTGACGATGCGTGACGAGGGGGGAGGGGGAGTGAAAATCGGCCAAATTTGCGTGACGTCATTTATGGACGGATCTAATGATATTTATTTTAAAGCGTTGCTACAATATATAGTGAAAAACGAAAGAACTGAGGTCATACATTATTGCAGTGTGCGTATACGTTATCTTAGACAATCAAATAGTTTAACGTCCAAAGATAATGTGAAACACGTCATCTCATAATTTTAACTTACAAAATATGTCTACATTTCCCAAGCCATGTATTTTTAATGTTTTTTATTTTCTCAGTTTCATTTTACTCTTGTTCCCAAGCGTGAGTTGCTCTATTGCCCCAGAAGTCAAATCCATCATCAGCATTCAAAATTCATGTTTTCCCTGAACTTTAAACCCCAATGCTTACTTTGTTGGAAAGATCGGCAATATCTTTGAAATATCTATAATTTATTTGCTAGGATTAATGCTCTTTTTGACATATATCCAAGGATTATTTTTTTTTCTGCCTAATGTATGGATAGAGATCTTCTGACACGAACCGGGGTCACTTTCCTTTCTATCTCAAGTTTTATAGATACTCTGTTATATATCAGATCTGGTGTTATATAAATACTTGGTAATATGTAGTGATAACCAATGTTCCCTTTTAAGCTGCGCGGCTGCGCGAACACGCAGATATGTGACGGACGACGCGCAGCAGTTTAGAATTACCGAACAGAAAGTTTTGATAAGGATAATATAATATATGTGTGTGTGGGGTGTAAAGTTTTGGACAAAAGATGGATGATGTGCAACTTTGCACACGAGTTTGTCATTTTGCGCACAAACCAACGTACCTTAGAGGAAATATTAGTGACAACTTGATGTGACAAGTTCATTGAAACTCGTCTAAATACTTGGGGATTTGAGCAACAGATAAACTATTGTGATAAGTTCATTGAAACCTGTCTGAATACTTGGGGATTTTTAGTGGCAACCTTATGTGTCAGGTTTATTTTAACCGTTCATCAATTATCGAAAGAGCATATGGTCGATTTACTAATTTCGTAGAATAGAATAAGAAAAACCCGTAAAAAACCAAGTTTTTGACTATAAATCCTTTATGTACGAGAAGTAATTAAAAGAATGTTCATTATAATACGCAGCGCCAGACCATCCAGAAATACAAAATTTCAGTTGTGTCGTAAAACATGTTTAATATAATGCGCACCAATCAGGAATATGTTTATAAAAAGAGCTGTCAATAAAATACGCACCTTATTGCGCGACAGAAAGGTTGTTCAATATAATACGCACCGCGACGCTCTATCTCAAAAAATAGCATGATACATAGGAATAAATAAAATAATCTAAAAAATCAATAATTTAATTACGGTACATGCGATCGATCTGAAATTTTGATTCATTGTTTTTATCATCGGTACGAAACTGCCTGCAAAATTTCAGCTCGCTATCTTGCGAGCAAGTGGGTTAAAAATCGATCAAAAGTTTTGGCGACAAGCAAGCAATCAAGCAAGGTCGGTCGGTCGGTCGGCCGCAGACACCACGAGTTAACATAAAGGATTTAAAAATAGGAGGAATCAAACAGAGTGAAACTATGAGTAGATAAAAATATGGACTCTTGCGTGCCCGAGAGAGAGAGAGAGAGAGAGAGAGAGAGAGAGAGAGAGAGAGAGAGAGAGAGAGAGAGAGAGAGAGAGAGAGAGAGAGAGAGAGAGAGAGAGAGAGAGAGAGAGAGAGAATGAGATATTTATAATGATACACTCTTATAGAGCAATCAGAACAACTACAAGAAATGTAGAAAATGCAACATACAAAGTGCCTAAAATACAAGGAAATATAAAGATTTAGATACAACGAGAGAGATATTGAGAGGATTCAATTACACATTCTGATATTTAAACTAACATATATGGAGAAACTGCGAGATAAAAAGAGATTAAGATACAAATATTTATAAATATAAATAGAGAGTAAGAGAGAAGAGGATTTAGGTGAGAGACAGAGATTAAGATGCAAGGTTACACACAGAGATAAAGCTGACAGGGGGGGGGGTATTTTATAAGAGAGATCCATACCGCCCATCTCCACCACTCTCCCCACCCCACCATCAAGCTAAAAATCTCGCTAATTCTTTCCTCTTCGCTTGGCCTAGCACCAAATGTAACATCAGGCACTCCGGCACACAAACTCAGAGATTTGAACACGCAACCCTCGGCATGTGAGCTCTGTGCGTGGACTCGGTTTGTCTTTAGTTTCCCTGCTACAGTGAGGAAAACTGTAATAGAAAAAAAAACATCACGAAATCATTCACTTGTCGCCAGTTAGGTCGTGAACAAATCTTGTTTTTTAATTAATCACAAATGTACAGCGGTGTTCTAATTCTTTACAGCTACAAAATGAAGACAAAACTTGACGTTTTTTAATAGTATAAATATTGCATAGTGCACTATAAACAAAACGAAACAAACAATTTGTAAGGAATGTTTTACCTTTTGGATATTAAATTTTAAAATTGATGAAACTGGAAACTATCGTGGTTTCAATTTGTTAACTAAATTCCTACAGATACTTCTCCAAAGATATCTATAAGCACAGAAATCGCTCATAATCCCAATTTTGAGAAAACGATTAGATACTCATATTTTCGTCTATCGAAGAACACGAAATCCTTTAGAAATACCTAGAAAATTATCATTCCGTATTTCGTATGTAAAATAAAACAAACCCGTAAAAACAATGTTTTTGTCTATGAATCCCTTATATATGAGACATAACTAACAGTATTGATTATTTTCAAACGCGACAAACATTTACAGACTGAATCTGTCTTAATTCAACATTGCTTCATAACCCCGGGGGGGGGGAGTGGGGAAAAGTCTGGTCACCGATCATTTGACCGAGCTCAGCGTGACACGTAAAATGTAAACAAAAGCACGCCGGTACTTCGATGGGTCGACGTCAAAGCGTCAACTCAAACTCTCACGTGGAAAAAAAAACAATAACAAACAGTGAATTTGAATTACATACGTTATATAAGGATAAACTAAAAATGCATTAATTTAATTACGGTACGTATCGATCGATCTGAAATTTTGATACGATGCATTGTTAGGTGAGACGGGTCCGTGTGTCAAATTTCAGCTCGATCGGATCACGTGAAGTGGGTCATTTTTTACTTTTGTTTTTCCGCCCGCCCAAGACAGAGAGAGGTGACGACAGACAGAGAGAGATGACGACAGACAGAGAGACAGAGACGGCGGTGAAGTTAATATAAGGGATTTTAAAAAAGACAAGTTCGGAGACAAACTCTCAGTGAGCTTCATACAGTCAACAGTAGATACAACCAGACACCAGCTCAGTGAAGCACTAAATGGCGTTTTTTAATTTAAAAAAAAACAAAAATAATAGTTTTTTTTTCTCAATACTTTAATTTTATGCTGTGTATATATTAACCTAAATAATATGTTTATTGAAATGGCATGATCAACATTTTAATGCACCCATCGTTCCGATGTGAATTTCTCGTCGGGTTTTCGTCTTCACTGTCTTTGACCATAGCGCAACGTCACCGAATTCTTTGACAACTCTTTGAGCATAGATCTTAATGAACGTTTTCAACAGCTGCTAAGAGCTGTCATGCAGCTTGTGATTATTTGATGGGGCCGGAACTATGGAAGCTTGACCACTGGACACGAGTGTCGTGAAGAAAAAAAATCATCTTCCATTTAATGCATGCATCAAGGTTTTAAAGCTGTAACATTTCGCTGGTGTGTGTTTGTTCATATATACGCTATGTTCACTCTTACTTTTGCGAATGTATTTTTTTTTATCTCTTTTATTTCTGCGAATAAAATAAAACCACTATGTTCACTATTTACTGTTAATTTGTGTATTTTTGATATACTAAACATTACTTCATTGAACTGCCTGCGTCTTGCCTGCCTTGTGCCTGCGAGGTGCCTTCGTTGTGCCTGCGTTGTCCCTGCGTTGTGCCTGCGTTGTCCCTGCGTTATGCATGCGTTGTGCCTGCGTTGTGCCTGTGTTGTGCCTGCGTTGTGCCTGCGTTCTCAAAAATGTTGATTGTTGTTATGGTTAGAGCCGGTGCTTATTTGTATTGGATAGAGTCATTATTGACTTCATACATTACCGTGAGGAGCGCAATGTATATATTTTGCATAAAGTTTAGAAGGCATCGTGTCAATTTTCTGACCCACTCGTTCTGTGGTCAGATGTACAGCTTCAGACTAGATGGAGGTGGCCTCAGTTCCTGGACTTTATGTTTTTAAATTTAGTTTTAAATGCGTTTACAAAACGTAATACTGAATTAGGAAATGTTTCTCTTTAAATCCTTTATATTAACTCGTGGTGTCTGCTTGAGGCTGGCGGACTGGCGGGCGGTGCGTAAAAACGTTGGGCCGATTTTTAAACCACTTCCTTGTAAATTAGCGCGCTGAAATTTTGCAGGCAGACTCGTGCCAATGATAAAAATGACGTGTCAAAATTTCAGATAAATCGAATGTACATTAATTAAGTTAATGAATTTTTAGATTTTCTTTATTTATCTCTTTGTAACGTGTTAAATTGTTTGCTATAGTGTCGTGGTGAGTATTATATTGAACAACATTTCCTGTCGCGCAAAAAGGTGCGTATTTTATGGACAATACTTTTTATAAACATATTCATTTTAAATTATATTAAACATGTTTTACGACACATAACTACAATTTTGTAATTTTGTATTGTCTTGCGCTGCGTATTATAATGAACATTATTTTAGTTATTTCTCGTACATAAAGGATTTATAGTCAAAAACTCGGTTTTTTGCGGGTATATTTTTTATTTTATTAATCTTTGATTTTGAAGTTAAGCATTGATTTTTAAGCACTGCTACAACCAATTTTCTCCAATAAATAATTTCTCATTTTTTGCAAACTTTTTAGTTATTGTTAAAATGAGTTGTTGTTTTTATTAATAATTGAACAATTTCATGCAGACGTTCGATAAGAGTTATTTTTGGTGCAGTAATTTGGTGCGCTGCTTCCAAACATTTCTCGCCGTAAAAAGATATTATATTGCGTCATTGTTTTCGCACATATTTTAATTTTGGAAAAGCAAACGTTTGTAAAAAGAGTATTTGAGGATTGTTAATCATAAAATACTTTGTGTACATTTCAGGAAGTTTAATAGTTCGTATTTATCATACAAGGATAAGTTAGCTGGGCTTTTGAAAAAGGCGGACGCCATAGGCGCCTTAAAAAATGCGGGCGCCGTAGGCGCCACGGCGCCGCAGCACAACCTAGTATTAAACATGTTTTACGACACATAACTACAATTTTGTAATTTTGGATTGTCTTGCGCTGCGTATTATGATGAACATTATTTTAGTTATTTCTGGATTTTGGGAGTCTATAGTCTTTAAATCTAATGAAGACTGGCATGAAGTCTTTGAATCAGAAGTTCAGGGTGTGATATTTTTGCTCCCGTCTCTGGACACAGTCCTCACTGATCATCTTTTGTTGGACTTAAATAAAATGTGAATAAGTTCAATGTGATCAGAGCCCGTCTTTACACGCTGGGTTGATGAAACCCCCTCCGCCGGGCCACGGGCAAGAAAACCAAAAGAAATAGTCGTTTGGGAACACTCCACCGCAGGAATAAATTAAAAACAAAAAAAAAAAGAAAAAATAACATTAAATATACATAATATTATATTAATATACATTTTTTCCCATGGGGGGCACCTATGCGCGTATAGGCCCCCTGGGCAAATTTATTTCATTGATCTGTATTTTCATGAGATGGACCTCCTATATTCGGATCCATCTCGCTTCAGCCCCGGCAACTCATGAGTTTTTTATTTCTTTTATCATTATTGTTTTATTTTAAGTAAGCTCCCTGACAGGCGTTAAGTACGGCGCGGGGAAATGAAGCGGAAAATCATAGGGATAGCGCATACCTAGGTTTATTTTTTTGTTTTTCTTTTGTCATGAAATTCATGACTTTTCACGCAATTTGTTGATAAGAGTAAATCAGTGTATGCCTGAGTATTGTTTTAGAGATTTTAAGTATTTTGTATTTTTATGTGTACTAATTAAAAGTGAACTTTGAACGTTGTTAAAAGGTTAGCTTATTTTTTGTTTTGTATTTCGTTAAGAATTTGCAAGAGTTTGTTTTTAAGGTACAGGCGGGTAAGCATGTGGTGCCTACTCCGCACCAACCGACGGCCTGTACGAACGCATGATAACATGAAAGAGTAAGATGAGGAAGTATGAGTAATGGAGTGTAATAAGAGGAAGGTGATGTTGATTTGGTCGAAGTGTGATTTTTATTTTTTGTTTTATTTTGGAGAAAGTTGGTGAGTAGTATTGTGTTGATGAGTTGTTATATTTTGATAAGGAAGAAGAAGAACCCCAGACTAGAACGTGACGATTGACGGGAGAGAAACATCCGGGCCACCCCGCTAACGGTCATCTCTGCACGCGAACAGCGCGAATACAAGACTAGCAAGTAACCCTAACAGAGTGAAACCGATGAGTGACCCATGAGGCGAAGGCGGCCACGGATTGGGAAGAGGAGAAGAAGAGGAGGAAAGAAAAGGAAGGAGGAGAAGAAGAAGAGAGAGAAGAAGGAGAAGGAAGTAATGAAGGGAAAAAAAGATAGGGGAAAGGGGAAGAAAAAGTTTCACGCGCCATGGACGAGGAAGGAAAGAAGCAGTGGCTGTAAAGGGAAATGGTGAAATACATAACTCTTAGAACTAAATGAGGGAGAGTAGTGTTATGAAGTTATGTGGGGGGAAGGAAAGGGAAAATGGCCACCCAAGTAATCAACATCCCCCATTCAAGGAGGGAGAGAGGGAGGTTATGTGGAAAGTGTTGAACGATGAGGAAATGCATGTGGCGAGATAATGAAATGTTTTAAAGTTAAAATGTAAAGAGAGAGATAGGTAGCAAGTAGAAACGATAGAAGTAGATATAGTTCTGAAAAGAACTATGATTTAAGTTGGTCATAGTAAGAAGCCAACGAATATCAGACATGCTAATTGTATACCACCTATAAGAAGTTAAAGTGAAAAGCCCTTCGATAGTTGAGAGCAGTAGTGTTTGTTGGTTAAATTTAGAGTTTACGGGTGATGGAAATCAGAAGAAGTGGGATAGTCGAAGGAAGAAAGAAAATGAAAACAGATATGATAACGTAGAAGGAAGAAGAGAAGGACATAGGAGGTGAGAAGGAAAACATGGCACCTCTGAAAGTTTTTAACATAAGGATGGCTATTAGATGTACCCGTATTGTAAAGGAGGACGTGGGTAATTGGTTTGTTGTCAAGTAAACTATGTGTGAGTCCTACACCGACCCACCCCACGTCAATCCGAAAATGAGGCTTGTCAATAAGTATGATCTTTAGACGGATATGATTGCACTAAATGATAGGAATAATGAAGGTGAGTTTATTCATATGATATTCTCTTTTGACACACCAGCAATTATCGTAATTACGCGAACAAGCGTATGTGGATATTTCATAAAAGGATGACTTGAAGGGGCCGTAATGACGGATAGAGAAGAAAGATGATAAAGTGGATAGACATGGTCGATTGAAAAAATATTCAATGAGTGTGATGGAGAAAAGGGAAGGGAACAGGAAAGTAGAAGAGACACTGTGATGTGTACTTGTTTATGGAGTGTGGTATAGTGATATGATGAATAGGTGGAAGTGTTGTGAGCTAAGAAGAAGTAAGTAAAGAGAAAGAAGAAAGAATGACAGAGATGTTGTAATTAGTAAGATATTGTACAGCTTGAAGGTGTATGATAAAAGGAAGACATCTATTTGGTTATTTTATCTGAAAGGTAGCCAAGCCACCACCGTCTATCACGGTTAAATTTTTCTGTTTCTCCGTGCATTTCTTCTGCTTTACTAACTCGCACACCAACATGCAGACCACCATACCCAGAGAGTAAGAGTTTTTTAAGTCCAAGTTTTTTTTTAAGTAGCAAAAATTATTTCGCCATACTGCATCTTCTTTTCTAATGTTTATTATAAATTGGAGTTTTTTTATTAATTTTTTCATTAATTCTTAATTATATTTCTGAGTACAAGAATGAACATGAAGTTATTTTTAAACGTTGATTGATGTGATAATTTTAGTGAGTTTAGTAATAATTTGTGTGGAATTTGTTAGGAAAACCTTAAAGGTAGAGAAGTTTAAACCCAGAAACTGAAGAAGACGAAGTGAGAATAGTGGAACAAGGGGGGGAAGTGAAGAAATAAAGAAGGAACGGATGATGTAAGAATGAGAAGTGATGAAGAGTTATCGCAGTGCGACTATACTTCTTTATCTTTCTTGTAGTACTGTGTGTGCCAGGTGGCAACTTCCTGCTTTGTAAATGTCTGGACGCCTTAATAACTAATAAGACCAGAGTATCCCAAGTAATGATGCCCCCCCCGCCGCCCCCCCCCTCGCAGCAATATAAGTCAAGTTGATTGACGGTGATGTGTTGGTAATTTTTGAGCCCGCCCCCCCCCCCGCCCCCCCCGCCCATATTTGCCACATAGGGCTTAGCGCAGTACTATTGATTGTAGTTGGAAAGGGGATGAAGATAGTTGATATGGTGAGATGTTGAGTTAGTTATCGATGTGGTGATGGAGTAATAGTAGGGTGTTGTAGATTCGGGGATTGTTGGTTGGACACTCGTTAGTTCGGGTTACCAAGTGTTGGTATTACTAACGTTATATAGAGAAAAGCTATGTTGAGTAAACAGGGTGTGTTAGTTAGAATTGTTGTCGATACTTCTTTATGGTTTTGCTTATCCAAGTTCCAGATATGTTTGAAAGTTGACCATGGTGAGTTGGTTGAGTTGCACGTTATTGACAGAGGTGATATAGTAGATAAAGGTATTTTGGTTAGTGTATGGTTAGTTTGAACGGTGCTGTATGACTTGGTTTGTTGTTTGTTAGTTAGGTGCTTCGCTTGTTTTGGTAGAGCTCGTGGGAATGGAAAGATGATATCTTGCTTTGAGTTGGTGCCCACCTGCTAAGGAATGAAGGAGAATGAAGAAGGAAGTTATAAGATGCTAAGTAGAAACTGTGATTGCTGTGTTCCGCAGCGCACTCTGCTAGTGCTGTGTGCTGCGCTGTATCGAACGATAGATGGAAGCAGTGGTGTGTTGAAGGATGACGTGGGATTATTACTAGATGAGTAGTTAATAGTTATCAGTTGTTTAGTGGGTGTGCGCTTACCTTAAGAGTTATAAAATCATGTTGCTGTTTAGGTAGGTAGCTTTGCTGCTTCACTTTAGCGAAACATTCTCGGTTGCCTAAACCCAAGTATTTGTTATCTGTGTATGACATATTTGGATGTAATAAGATAAGATGATAGAGAAGTTATAGCAAGGTTGATAAGTATGGGATGTTCATCGCTATCAGTCTATAACGCCCCTTACTTATCCAGTCTTATGGAAAAATGAGTAATATATTACAGAGGATATGGTGTATGATTTTGTTTGATAACATTAGGAAGAAAAGCTGCTCTAAATGGTGATTTTTTATTTTGATCACTGAACTAAGCATCATCGTAGTAAGGACCATGGGTCAGATTTGAGGGGTCCACTTAAGCATTATGATTTTGATTTAATAGGAAATATACTAATTGCTGCGTCAGAGTTTATGTATGAGGAAACTTTTTATTGGCACCATCCAAGTTATCAACATCAGGAGTATTTGTATCATGGAAACTACCAAGATGTATACTATCAGAGAAACTGGCTATTTTTTTCATTTGGTCCCCGCTATCCTACACATCTGTTTTTTCACCAATGTTTCCAGTGTTTTTATACATCTAGAGGAAATAGAGATCAGAAGTAAATGGCAGAAAGC
>CALYLW010003129.1:0-16190 GCA_944989445.1 Ampullaceana balthica | reverse complement strand
CGCCTCAGGGAACCGCTTCCAAAATGTTAGATCACAAACAATGAGTGCTGTCTATGTGCCAGTGGTGATCTGTGGAGTTGACACTCAGTTCTTATTAGATACAGGGGCGGCCGTGACGATATTATCAAGGAGAGTTTTTAGTAAAATCCACCAACAATTAACATTAAATGACCACCTGGTTCCATTGCATCTCCAGTCGGCCAGTGGTTCGTCAGTGAAACTTTATGGAGTCTGTGATATAGATTTAATTCTAGACAACAAGAAATACCCATGGACGGTTCACATTGCTGACATAGCAGAGGATGGTTACCTAGGATTTGATTTCCTAGGTCACTACAATTTTTCATTTTCCATTAAACGTGGACTAAATCTGCATAGACATAAAGTGCCCGTGGTGACAAAATTTATAAATTCAGTAACTCAGCCGGATAAAAGTTTTACATGTATAAGGACACTTTATGAGGAAACGTTGAAAACCAGTGGGCTAAATGAGGAAGAACAGGAAAAATTGTGGTTTTCATTACAAAGGAACAAAGACCTATTTTCAACCTCTTCATTAGACGTGGGTAGGACATCAATAATTAAGCACGAAATTCCGACAGGAGATGCCAGACCTATAAAAATTCCTCCCGACGACCTCCAAGAGCTTTTGAAAATGAAGTTGATGACGTCATTGCTGCTCAACTTGAAGCGGGAATTATTAGAGAGTCAAAATCCCCGTGGTCAGCGCCATTGCATTTTATTAGGAAGAAAAACAACGAGGTTCGAGTGGTATGTGATTATAGGGAACTAAATAAGGTCACTCAAAAGGATAGTTTTCCACTCCCTAGGTGCAATGAACTAATAGAGGCAATGGCAAGTGCAAAATATTTTTGTTCCTTGGATCTACAATCAGCATACTACCAGATAGAAGTAGAGGAAAAGGATAAGGCCAAAACAGCTTTTTCCACGCTGAATGGCCACTATGAATACAACGTAACGCCCATGGGATTGACAGGAGCACCCGCAACATTTCAAAGATGTATGGAAACGGTTTTCAAAGGCCTCAATTATAGGACCTTAGTTGTGTTCATCGATGACATTTGTATTTTTGGTGAGACTTTTCAGCAGTGTTTGGAGCGTTTCGAGGAAGCTATGTCGAGATTGAGGCAGGCAGGACTTAAACTGAAACCAGAAAAATGTGTTCTTTTCAAACCCGAGACTAGATTCTTGGGTTATGTTGTGTCAGGTGAAGGAGTTAAGACTGACCCCGAAAAGGTGGAGGCTATTGTTCAATTTCCTAAACCACAAAATGTGTCGGCGTTGAGGAGTTTTCTTGGAATGGCATCATATTACAGAAGATGGATAAAAGGGCACTCAACTATCGCCGCGCCTTTAAATCGTTTATTAGAAGGACGTAAGAATAAGACTTTAGATTGGAACGAAGAGTGTCAACTAGCATTCTCGAAATTAAAACAATGTTTGGTGTCCTCAGACATTATGGCACAACCACAAAACGATGGCGGTAGCTTTATAATTGACTGTGACGCGAGTGCTACGGCTATAGGATGCACTCTTTCCCAAATGCAGTGGTCGAATCGTGAGCAGCAACTGATTGAGAGACCAATTTACCATGCCAGTAAGTCTCTAAATCGAGCAGAGAGACGTTATTGTGTGACTCGACGTGAACTTCTGGCAGTTGTGACATTCGCCAATCAGTTTCGACATTTTCTCTTAGGAAGGAAGTTCATTGTTAGGACTGACCATAGTTCCCTGAGATGGTTACTATCGTTCCGTAATCCCACAGATCAAATAGCAAGATGGATAGAAATATTGTCACAATTTGATTTCGACATTGAGCATCGTAGTGGAACAAAGCACAACAACGCCGATTTTTTATCTAGAAGTGAACGAGAAGGTTGTCTATTTTATAACAAAAATGAGATACTACAGGACCTCCCTTGTCACGGTTGTGATCTGTGCACTAGGAGATTCCGACAATGGTCAGAATTTTATAAGGAAGAAGACATTATTCCAATTTCCACGACTAGTAGCCAGTGGCCCGAGAATGTTGTTGTGAAACTTAATATGGTGACCACCCGCAGCAAGAGACTAGATCAAGTTAACTCCCCGGCTGTGTCGACGGCAGGTACAATGGGTGACAATAATGGCACGCGGGATACGCCCCTCCATTCCAGTGACGATCGTGAATTACCTTGTACTGATGGATCCGCACCCAATGTCCTGACTGAGAATGAGTCAGGGGAGGCGTTTAATACAGGGAATAATACACATCAATTCTTTGAAGGGCTTGATGTATCCAAAGAAATGCTTAGAAATTTGCAACAAGAAGATAAAGATTTAAGCCATGTCTTTAAGTGGATTAAAAATAAAACAAAACCAAAGAGAGAGGAGAGTCACCGGCAGTTAGAAACCTATGGTTAAATCTGGACTTACTTATCGTTGTGGACGGAGTGTTGTGTAAACGTTGGTTTAATCCTGGTCGCAAGGACGAAAATTTAAAGATTATGCTACCAAAGGCTCTAGTAGACACCGTCTTGATAAAAATGCATGCGTCAGTTTATGCTGGTCATCTGGGCATAAACAAGGTCCTAGACAATGTTAGGAAGTACTACAGTTGGTACAAAATAAAAAGAGACATTCAAGTGTTCATTACAAACTGTTCTACCTGTCAGCACACTAAACGTCCTCACGCAAACAGTTCAGCAAAGTTACAATCATTCCTAACAGGATCTCCTTTACAAAGAGTATGTACTGATTTTATTGGTCCTCTGCCTGTGACTGATAAAGGAAACAGATACATTCTAGTAGTCGTGGATGCTTTCACCAAATATACACAAGCATACGCACTGCCAGATTGTTCAGCGGAGACTACAGCGTCTACCTTGGTGAGTGAATTTTTCTCTATTTTTGGCTGTCCCTTAGAGTTACATTCAGATCAAGGATCCAATTACCAAAGTAAACTGTTTAAACAAGTTATGGAAATACTTGAAATCAACCAGACTAGAACCTCATGTTTTCACCCCGCCAGCAACGGGCAAGTTGAACGTTTTAACTCCGTGCTGATAAAGATGATATCAGCTTTCGTCACCGAAAACCAAAAGGACTGGGATGTCCATCTTCCACTGTTAACCAGTGCGTACAGAACCCACAAACATCCCAGCACCGGCTACAGCCCTAATTACCTGATGTTTGGGCGGGAACTCTACCAGCCCATTCACCTTTCAATGGGAGCTCCGTTACCTGAGAAAAGTCTCAGTCAGCCCGTGCCGGAGTACGTGTTAAAGTTGGAACAAAAGTTGGACGAGATTTATGCGACAGACAGGAAACACCTGAGAACAGCAGCGCAGCGTCAGAAACGTGACCATGACGCCCGAGCTGTACATCACACATTCAATGTGGGAGATGTTGTGTTGTATTTAGATTTGACTAAAAAGCTTGGTCGGAACCCTAAATTGAACCCCAATAAATGGTGTGGGCCATTCGTAATTAGTCGAAAATTTAGTGATGTGTTATTCGAGATTCGTGGAGAAGGAAAAGTGAGGCCCAAAATAATTCACCACGATCGATTGAAATGCTACCATCATGACAATAATCTTCCAGATGGCATTTTAAAACTTCAAACGGACTGCTTGAAAAACAAATTAATGTGTGCTACTCCAGAGCTTCCAAAAGTCTTCATGGAGAATTAATGTTATTACAGCCTTTTTTTATTTCTACTTCTGATAAAATGAAATGGACCTAACTCAAACTTTGACTTAAAATTCAACTGGTGTCCCTTGAAAAATTCTCTGTACTAGTTTTCTTTTCAGGTTAAATATGATACCGTTCATAACATACTTTATTATTCTATATTGATGGTTTATGAATTAAGATTGCACTCATTGATTAGTGTTTGTATTTTACGATGCTTTGAAATTTAGACACAATTTTTTTGTGTGGTTCAGTTCTTGTGTGTGAAATTTTAATGTGTTATGAGCAGGTTATGTAGCTTGTAACATGCTTACAATCTGATGAATTAGGTGCTTACATTGACCTACTTGTGTTTTGGTAGCATTGCTCCTTGAAACTATTTTGGAATTATGTTTATGATGCATAAATTTATTTTAACGGAAGATGCCTATGATTTCTTACTATGTTTAGACTGAAGATGATATGCTTAATCAATTCCTTACCATATATTAGTTTCATAATCATTTGTTTTTATACTATATTGACATTACACATTGATTTTTTTTTCTCTTTTCATATTTTCCTAACTATGGTTACAGTCTTAATGCTAACTGCTTACTGTTCAATGTACCTTGTTTTAATTAATGGTAGTTGTGTATGAGAGTTGAACTGCCAGGTATCCGACACAAATTGACAAACTGAATACACACTAGATTTGACAGACGTGTAGAGGTTGACATAGAAGTGCAGGTGTAGGATAATAATGGTTGAGTATATGGGAGTTCAGTTGTTGCGGTACACACAATTTAGCGTCATTGTTAATTCGTATTTGAATAGTGCTGAGGGTCTTAGTCACTCAAAGCCATTTGAAGACAATTAAACATAACGCGGAGATGTTACGAAATGTCGGGACAACATTGTTTTGTAAACAGGGTGTATTGTGGAGGACCTGGGTTGAAATAATTGAGAACCTTCGGTTAAATATTTGAGAGGGGAGCGGACGGTAGGTAGGCGACGTACCTGAAATGTAATGATGCGCTCAGACAATTACCGGAAATGAAAGTATTCCGGCCTCTATTTCCCCCCCCCCACCCCCAGGTACGGGATGTTGGGTGGTCAAATGCGCATAAATCGTATCAATGAATTCTGAGTCGGACGTAGGACGTGGGAAAACGCCTATGCGCTCACGCATGGACCACGGAACGTGAGGAATACACCTAACACCTCACGTCTGATTGATTGGATCAGCTATTAAGGGGCGTTGGTTGTAAGGAAGACAACAGTTATTTATCATTGTGACTTGTAAAGAAAGTCACGGATAAACCCGGGAAAGAATTCGTGGGGGGAAATTAAGGGTCGAAGGTTAATAGGTTAAACTTTGACACCTCGAGGGAAACCGAGGATATAAGGCGAGAGTTTAGAGTGTTTAAGGAGAGAACAACCCACCCCGGAGTAAGAGAGCAGGTTAGGGACATGCACAGGTTAGGGACATGTAGAGACCAGGACAGAGAGTAATTCACCACAGAGGAAACGACAGGCAGTGAGAGAGAGTCGCAGAGAGAGAGAGAGAGACAGAGAGCAATTGTAATAACCAGAAGTTATCATAATAAAGAGAACTGTTATCATTAAAGCTGCCTTTGTGCTAAGTATGAGAGTTGAACAGTCAAGAAGTACGACGAAGGATCTTTACAATATTACATAAATTGTTCAATTAGTGTGAAGAAGCCAGTCTGGCAACCATGCTGTCAATTAACTACATTTGTTAAATTCGCCTTTTCTTTTTTTTTAAATTACTTTTCTCATCTTTTAAAAATAATTCAACTTTAAGGGCAGGTTAAACCCCTAAATTGAAATATTGGAATTTAAATATTTTTTTCTTCAGTTATTAAAAACCAAGTTTAAAAATAATTTTTTTTAAATTCAAAAAAAAATTAAAAAATTCGAATTAATCTATATATATAATTCTCTTCGTGGTCGGACCCTGCGAGGCAACAAGAAGCTGCATGTACAACAGATACTAATTTTAGAAAGCAGCGCACCAATTTACTACACCAATGCATCAAAAGGTGTGCAAATTTAATATGCGCTGTAAAAAAATATTATATGACGTCATTGTTTTTGCTCATACATTTATTAAATCCTTTATATTAACTCGTGGTGTCTGCGGCCGACCGACCTTGCTTGCTTGCTTGTCGCCAAAACTTTTGCTCGATTTTTAACCCACTTGCTCGCAAGATAGCGAGCTGAAATTTTGCAGGCAGTTTCGTACCGATGATAAAAACAATGTATCAAAATTTCAGATCGATCGCAACCACCGTAATTAAATTATTGATTTTTTAGATTATTTTATTTATTCCTATGTATCATGCTATTTTTTGAGATAGAGCGTCGCGGTGCGTATTATATTGAACAACCTTTCTGTCGCGCAATAAGGTGCGTATTTTATTGACAGCTCTTTTTATAAACATATTCCTGATCGGTGCGCATTATATTAAACATGTTTTACGACACAACTGCAATTTTGTATTTCTGGATGGTCTAGCGCTGCGTATTATAATGAACATTCTTTTAATTACTTCTCGTACATAAAGGATTTATAGTCAAAAACTTGGTTTTTTACGGGGTTTTCTTATTTTAATTTTGGAAAAGCGATCAATGTAAGAAGAGGATTTGATTATGGTTAATTATAACTTAAAAAAACAACCCTTATTATAAAATACTTTGTGTGCATTTCAGAAATTTTAATATTTTGTATTGATCAAAAAAGGACAAGTTAGTTGGGCTTTTGAAAAAGGTCGGTGCCGTAGGCGCCCAAAGAAAATGCATTAAAGAGTAAAATAACTCTCCATGAGCAAGTCTGCGGCGTATGCTACCCCGCGGGGCGTCTAGTCTGTTTTAAAAATGTTCCAACCTTTTTAGGGTAAACTTGCGAACATGTTAAAATATGACGCAAATAGAAAATAAATCTATATAAAAAACAAATAGACATAGGACGTTAAAAATGTGTAATGTTATAGAGCCCTCTCATACTAGAAATTTGTTATATATTGATTGAAATAGAGCACAAAATGAATTGTACCTGAGTTATTTAGATATCTATGTACTTCGATGACATTTTTTAGGGTAGTGAATAACATTTTCCTAAATATTTCATTTGTGTTTTGAAAAGGCTTAAAGACCATAGAATGCCACAACTTGCCCACAACAATACATAAATAAAGAACATTCCTGCCAATTTATACATCAATGCCATATGTAATCTTTGAGTTACAATTTTAAATGTGAATTAATTTTAAGAGAAATTATATTTTAAAGGAAATTGAAAGAAATTACAAATGTACATTTTTAAGGGAACTTTATCAAATTTAGAAACTCCCAGCAACATGAAACTCTTTTTTTTTACAAAAAATATAATTCCTTGTTTGATAATATATAATTTTTTAGCTCTTTTTGGTTTAATTTTATCTAAATGTTGAATAAGCTTGAAGGATACATGCTTTTATGGATTCTTGAAAATATCTGAAAACAATATTTTCCAAAATTTAAGCCAATTTTTTCATGCCCCCCCCCCTTTTTAATTTACCATTGCTACCAAATATTCTGTCATCATACATGTAATAATGGTAAATAACTCTTGATGCCTTATTTTACTATATCATGAATGTATGAGTTGAGGTTCTTCATGATTTTTTTTATAAAAAAAAACGTATACACAGCTATTGCTTTTATATTTCTCTTTTTAGGACAGCAATACCAAATAAAATTATAGAACGCTTAGCGTTCTGAGTCCCTCCGTGAATACACTTTGCTAAAAGAGCATACGATGATAGCTCCTCTAATATAAGTTTAATAATTTTCATCACAAATGAAGGAAGACAGTTCTTATTTGCTGTTTCTAAATCTTTATCTTGTGGGCACCACTACCACAATCATTATGTCTACCCTCGCGATGGTGGAATATTGCCCAAATACTTATTTTCATGTTACCCACGTCCACTGAATTGTTTCTGGTTGCTGCCCCATAATGTCATTGAATGCGTTTTATATCACTTTTTAAAAATCTTCCTGCCTCACCTATTCCTTTGTAAGATTTACCTTTATGCTCATTTACTTTATCTATCAAGTGTTTTCCAATTCGCTTCATAATATGGACGCAACATTCTAATTTTATACTTGATACCCCTTTATAAACTGGAGGAATAGTTTCAGCTACACTTTTCAAACTTTAAGAACCCCCATCCCCTAAATAACCAGCGTAAGTTTGATTAAACATATATTCAGAGCGGCGAAAGATTTTTAAACTGCCTTTAGATTCAATCTGACTAGATGAACCTTGGTGATTTGTTTCACTAGATTTACCTTGGTGATTTGTTTCACTAGATGTATCGAGATGATTTGTTTCACTAGATGTACCTTGGTGATTTGTTTTACTAGATGTATCTTGGTGATTTGTTTCATTAGATGTACCTTGGTGATTTGTTTCACTAGATGTATCTAGGTGATTTGTTTCACTAGATGTACCTTGGTGATTTGTTTCACTAGATGTATCTTGGTGATTTGTTTCACTAGATGTACCTTGGTGATTTGTTTCACTAGATGTACCTTGGTGATTTGTTTCACTAGATGTATCTTGGTGATTTGTTTCACTAGATGTACCTTGGTGATTTGTTTCACTAGAAGTACCTTGGTGATTTGTTTCACTAGATGTACCTTGGTGATTTGTTTCACTAGATGTACCTTGGTGATTTGTTTCACTAGATGTACCTTGGTGATTTGTTTCACTTGATGTACCTTGGGGATTTGTTTCACTAGATGTAACTTGGTGATTTGTTTCACTAGATGTACCTTGGTGATTTGTCTCACTAGATGTATCTTGGTGATTTGTTTCACATTTACCGGCACATAAATGGTTACTAAACCATTCCTAGTAGTCAGAGTTATAGAGAAATCTTTTTTTTTATCCTTAGAACACTTATCACAGTAGTTGCTAATGATATGCGTATCAACTACTTTGGAAGGCCCTTTGTTGGAATTTACTGACAAAACAGTAGCTACTCCGTTCTTCGAAACAAAGTTTCAGCGCTGCCAGGTACCTTAACTGGAAACAGTAACGCTTCTACCCTGTGCAACTTTTAATTCTAATGCCAGCTGAGACATGCACGCCTTTGCATCATACCTTTTTTATGTTTAACTTCCATTGCAGTTTACCTCATCAGCATCCGTGGTGTTGCAAAGTGGGGTAGTGGGGTGTGGACATCACCGTAACAAAGCATCAATTATTGGTAGTCTTATACTGTTCCGATTGACAAATCACATTTTTGTTTCTAATTAAAGATTTTTTGTGGTACTTGCAACAAAATTTGATACTGACGGAATATAACTTTTAATTTTAAACCATTATCTACATCAGGGGTCTCCAAACTTTTCTGCCAGAGGGCCGCATTATCTGTCAAACATCAGTTTGCGGGCCGACTAAACACAGTTTTGTAGTAAACTACAGGTAAATGTAGTATCTTTTTTTTTGGAGGTTAAAAGGTCTCCAGGGGCCGGATGAGAGGGTTTCGCGGGCCGCATCTAGCCCGCGGGCCGTAGCTTGGAGACCCCTGATTTACATCACTAACCTTGCAACACTTTAGGAAAGAAGAACAAATAACAAAATAGTGAACATACACAAGGCAATTAATTATAACTTCGAAATACAACACAAAGATACCATAAAAACATTCCTCTTATAGACAAGACATTTTTTTTTAAAATTCCGTATGCAAGAACAAAATACATACAATTTCTCTTTCTTCCCATCCGAAATTCTGACATGAAAGTTAACCTTTAACCTCATCAAATGGTGTTTGCAAATCTTGTAAGGAATGTATTTTATAAATTATATTCTAAAGGTGCGTAAGGTCATCCAAGATGTGTAAATGTATAAACGTTTAGAAATATGTAACTTAGAAAATTGGTGTACAACCTCCTCGTCCTCCTTCCAAAGAGTAGTAGTAAGTTCCCTCTCAGACCATGAATGGCCTATGGGGCAAGTGAAACAGCGTTCACAAGTTTCAATAGCCACGGCATACGAGGGGATAGTGTGGCTAGCACAATGCCCAGCCGCCTTTACTACCCCAACTTATGTCGGGTACCCACTAAGAGCTGGGTTGACTCTTCCAAAGAAAGAGAAGAATTCATTATAATAATACTAAGTGGGTGAATGCAACTGTTAAGTTAAATGTCAATTTACGGCTTATTGTTAAAGTGCGTTGGGTAAATGTAGACGAGCATAGCTCCCCTGGACCACAGAAAAGGGGTCAGAATTGAGGCACTGCAAACGGGTCAATAGATGTTAAGAGTTTAAAGGTTATCTATCTAAAACCTTGACAAATGTCATTAGTAGCTGCTACAACAGTTTTAGTTGGAAGGAAATCAAGACATACGTCCAAAGCATGATCTAAGATATCTACAAGAACTTCACAAAATAAAACACAGTAAGAAAGAGTGTTTGAAAAATCATAGTAATGGGTCATGATATATTGAAACATATGTATTTGTTTACGCGTGATACTCATTGGAATTAGATCAGTTGTTGTAAGAAAAAAAAATGTCTGTCCTCTTTTCAAGTTTAATTCGGGAATTACCTAAAAAACCCAAATTTTTAAAACACCATTTTGCATTATCACTTTAAAACTTGTAAGTACACAAATATTTAAAGAGTTAACTGTTATGACATTTTTTAATGTATGTAGATCTATGTGGTAAGCATTTAAAAAAACGAATTTAAAATTATGCAGCTAATATCGTTTAGCTGATTCTACCCCAGTCCAACAGCTGTCATTGTTTTAATATGTAATTTTATACACATTAAAGGTTACATCTGTGAAAAAACCATCTTGCCGTTTTTAAAAAATGCAACCATTGAAAAGACTACTGAAGAGTGGCGAACAAGGAGACGCAGATTTCACGCAAATATACAGACAGCCTCATTCGTGGGCCAATCTACCTGACATTGCCTTACGGAATATTTTCATGAGGTTGCCCGATTTTGACAGAGCATCTATGGCCCGGGTAAAAACTATTGTGTTTTAAATTTTCAAAGAAAATTGCGCAAATATCTAAAAAAAAAGTTGATATGTAAAATGAAGAAAAAAAATTAACTCTAAAGTGATAAATATATAAAAATCTATACGAATGCTGACAAATTAGTAATTTTTATTTTACACGTGACAGGTCGAATTGATACTAAGTGTTTTGTTGAATAAACAAATCGTGTAGCGTCGACAGATATATTGGTTATGGTCTGAAAAAAATATAAAGTAGGTTTTAAATGATATATATAAAAAATAATAATAAGACCACAATTATTCTTATTTTAACAACCAAAAAAAAAGATTTCTGTTAAGTTTTTTTAAAATTTTACACTGTAACTAAACCCCAGTCCATTTTCAACTTGCAATGTTCATGGTTTATCCAAGGGTTTATTACGCCTTTGGGGCAATACAATTTTGATAATGTGAATATTATTTATCATATGGTTCCCAGTGGATTTTAGAGCACCTGTTAAAATAGGCAGTTTGAGGCGGTCCGAAGCTACTAAACTGTCCCTTTAAAGTTATGCTATTTTTTTTCCGTGTCCTAAGGTCATTTGCGTATTGTTTTAAATGTTTTCCTTTTACAATATTTGTGATTAAAATAAAGGAAAATATCGGCCACATTTGCTTAGTAAGACTAAAATAATCACTAAAAAAAAAGAATTTTTTTTTAATTTGAAAAAAAGAAAGCATTAAAATCATTAAAAACTACTTCTATTAATTAGAGGTTGAAAGCATATGGCAAAATAATGCTTTTGTAATTTTATTTATGCTAAGTAGAGGAGTAAAAAGAATATCGCAACAACATAATACATTTTCACAATCCTTTCGACAAATCTCCCCCACAAACATCATTCTAAAAAGGCCCACCAATTATTTGAACATTCATTTCTTTGCTTAGGTCTGCAAGTCATGGAACTATGGTTACCACGATGAAGAGCTTTGGAGGTCAAGGGCATTTGATTTTGGCCAGAAACCTGATTTTAAACATATTTTTGAGGAAATAATCAATGAAAACTTCGGACTGAAATTTATCAACGGTAAAGTTACAAATTACAAGATCATCAAATATTTCTACTACCACTACTAGATAATGATTTATTTAAGATATGAAGGCTTATGTAATCTAAGATATATCTATAAAGTCATCTGATATAACTGTTAGAATCTAAGTCAAGTCTATATATTGGGTAGTCTAGCATTGACTACTTGATATATTATCAACTTATATACATACTGATTATGAACTTAATATAACTATATCTACTAAATGCTTGAAAGACAAACATGCATGTTATACGTTAAACACACTATTAAAAATAGAATTTGAATATTCTTTCCATAGAATTGGAGTACACAGTATCCTCTTATATTTATGAAATGATATATGTAAGCAATAACTCTAACGGGAATAACAAAAAGTCCTTTAAAATACGAGTGTGCTCAGGAATAAAAGATGTCCCTTTTCTACGGAATTATAAGTGAGGCAATTTACTTTTCAGTATCACAATAATAAAATATTCAATTGTTTATTCTGTCCATGGTTATGAAAACAATAAGTTAAGCAAAGACATTATTTCTTTCAGGTCAGAAAGCTATTAAATTTGCCATGCAAATCCCGAATGGTCTGGAGAAAATGTACATCATGTTTCAGAAAATTTCAGAGCGAAATCGCAACAACCTTATCGGGGACTTTACGACGTTTTCTACGTGTTTCGACCAGGCTAATCTCACCACGTTGTATGTCATTCATCTTAAGCTCTACATATTTAAGAAGCAACAACCCCAGAGCTTTATAGGTTCCCTAATAAAACTTATAACAAATCCATGGGGTCAGCAGGTAATCTACTATACGTTTAACTTGTTGCTGACACAAATATACCAGTAGTCGCTGTGTTTATGCTCTTATTTATCTATTTTAAATAATTCCCCATCAAATTAATATAAATGATTTTTATGTTTGTGTTTTTATTTTTTACATTTATCTAGGATCAACAAGGCCAAACCGTAATAGATTCCCTAGTAAGACTTATAACAAATCAGCGCAGTTTACAGGTAATCCATGATAAGTTTAACTTGTCGATTAACTATACCAGTAGCCGGTTTGTTGGGGCTATTATTAATCAGTCTCAAATACTCTCCCGTTTAATGAATATGAATGATTATTATGTTTGCCTTATTTTTTATTTATTTTGTGTAAATTCTTAAATAGATAAGACTCGATCAATGTTTCTGAGAATTATTAATATTGAAATAAAGTAAAATTGCAGCTGAGTTAATTTCGTAACAAATTTTAAAAAATGTTATTGTCTGAAAAATTCAACTCTAATTATTGTCGTTGGTGAATCGGAAAAAAAAACTTTTAGAACAATTTTTTTATTAGTTTCAAAATCTTCGATAATATTGTTTTAAGATGATACCTTTATAATTTATTTTTAAAGGTGGGATTTTTCATTTAAAACTTTGCAGTTCTGCAAAACTTTTAAGATTTATAATAAAATACATGGCAGTATCAACGGTCTGGAACAATGCTAAAGATGCTTCATAATATAGGCGGTCAGAGGCTTCACTATGGTTGGTGTCACCCGGGACGGTAGCTCATGGTGTCACCCCCTCACGACTTAAATTATAGAACTTCTCAGAGTTTTCCAGTGCCTAATAACGGGAACATACAGAATTTTACACTTTGGTGCCAGCCCCGTGATGGTGTCACCCGGGGCGGCCCGCCCCCACCGCACCCCCTAGTGACGCCACTGTAGGCAGTTCAAGCAACCCACCATATACGCTTCAAATTACATTTAGCTCACTTAAACCCAAGCACATCTTCTGCCTACAGGTAATTCAACACACTGTAGGAACACGACACTGATTGAAAATAATTTTTCAATTTCAAAAACTTCTCATCACAAGTGGGTTTCTTACATCTCTATTTATTTGTTTTTCAAAACCAACTAAAATATAGGTGTCAAACGAGATGTTGGTATTTATTGCTTATCTATTTGGTTTTAATTTTCGTTTTTAGCGTACATGTTAATTAAATCCACAACATTAACCAAGAGAATAGCGTATTCGCTCATTTATTTTTAGACAGTCCTATTGGCGTCAATATATTTGGACTTGGAAAACGGACTCAAGGTTCTTCACACTTTGTCCGATGGCTCTGGAAGCACCATTAAAAATCTCTGCCTTAGGGGCTTCTTTCAGAAGGAACTGCCTGTGTATTGTGAACCACGTGTTGTGACAGAATTGCAGGTCATGGGCGAGTCCATTTCATTCACAAACATTTTAAAAACGAAATTTTGTATTAATTATTTTTGTTGTTGTTTATTAATTAATACTCCTTATATGAAAAAAGCCGAATGTTATGGGTATGGAAAATTATACAAGTCTGCACAAGTGCATTTCTAATAGGCCCTCAATGTTGTTTTTTTTGTCGTGACTATCAGTTTTACAAAATTTATTTTTTAATGAAATGAAATAGAATAAAAATAACCTATTGTATAGAGCAACAATAAATTAGACTTAGACCAATAATCTTATTTAAGAAGGTATATTTTGACTGGTTTCTTATTCTTCTCGCCAGGAAGTCGGACATTGAGTGAGTTTTCTGGTGATTAATATTTACAAATAAAATAAAAATGTAAGGCAGACATAAATCATTGGATTAGCTTGGGGCGAAAAAATTCGTACTTCATAGAAGGAGTGTCTTTAATGGATAAGATATTTTAAGACTTAGATTAGATCATTTTCTTTTACACTAGTATGAAAAATAAATTATTATTTTTTTATCTTTTTGGGAAAATTTCAGAAATTCAAACGTCTCTCCAAAATTCTAATGGACTATGTAATCGTATCCGAAGAGTTGTTAAAACTTTGGTCCGAGTTCTGTCCAACACTGACCTACATCCGGCTTGATGTTAAAAAATATGTTGACCCGGGTATGTTTGTTTATTTTATTTTCCTATTAGAAAAATGTATAATTTCGTATACATAAATAATTTATGTATGTATAAATAGAGGTAAAAAAATATTTTTAAAAACCACGTTTTTATAATTGGGCTAATGAGAGCAGTGTAATTTAAAACTTATAAGTTGAAGTACTCTAATTTAATATGTCTAAATACGTGGTGCGAGCGCTTATAAGTTGTTTGGTATAAAAATTAAATATTTATAATTTAGAAGGAAAAAGAGAGATCTGTAAGTGAGAGAATGAGTCAGCTGCATATGTATAACCTCATAAGCGCCCGCCCCACGTTCTCAGTCATATTAAATTAAAGTACTTGAACTTATAAGTTTTTAATTATTTCCCTTTTTTAGTCCACTTATAAAAACTTGGTTTTTAAAAATCTTTTTTTACCTCTATTTATTATAACCGAGGTTTTGCAACGATCAGGCTGAAACCATAAAATACGTCTAGCTCCGGAGGGGGGAGGAGGTGTAAGAAAGTGTGACAGTTTGTGTCATGGAGGGTGTTCAGGCCAAATGTTACATCACGTGTGTTTGAGATAAAATTTGAATTTTTTAAATAAAAATAAAATGTTCGAAAGTGTGACGTACTTTGGGAGGGGGTGTCCGAGATTTGTGAAATGTGTGACTGTGGGGAGTGGGGGGGGGGTTAAATAGTCCAAAATAGCGTGACTTACTTTATGGACGGCCCCAAAGACAAAAGTTGAAAATGTGTTGACAATCAACAGAATTCTGAAACGTCGCTATTTTTAAATCCCTTATATTAACTTCATCGCCGTCTCTGTCTCTCTGTCTCTCTCTCTCTCTCTCTGTCTGTATGTCTTGGGCGGGCACCGCGGAAAAACAGAAGTCAAAAATGACCCACTTCCCGTGAAGGCATCGAGCTGAAATTTGGCACACGAACCCTGTGTCACCTAACAATGCATTTTATCAAAATTTCAGATCGATCGAACGTACAGTTATAAAATTAATGCATTTTTAGTTTATCTATATAAACTATTTAATTTGTAGCGGTCGCAATCGTTTACATTTTACGGGTCACTTGACTTCACCCCAGCCACAGGTGAACACATCTCGTGTTTTAACCAGGTGTACCAGCGTGCTTTTGTTTACATTTTGCGTGTCACGCTGAGCTCGGCCCAGCAATCGGCGACAAGACCTTTCCCCTCTCCCCCCCCCCGGTTAAAAGCAAAAGGGAGTTAAGACAGATTCAGTCTGTAAATATTTGTCGCGTTTGAACATAATCAATACTTTTAGTTATGTCTCATATATAAGGGAATTATAGTGAAAATAATTGTTTTTACGGGTTTGTTTTATTAAATCCCTTATATTAACTTCACCGCCGTCTCTGTCTTGGGCCCGCCCGCCCGCGTAAAAACAAAAATCGAAAATGACCCACTTCCAGAGAAGCCATCGAGCTGAAATTTGGAACACGGACCCGTGTCACCTAACAATGGATTGTATCAAAATTTC
>CALYLW010003128.1:0-16236 GCA_944989445.1 Ampullaceana balthica | reverse complement strand
CACGTTATCAAGTGATGGCGTAGATGGTCAGGTGATGATCCACGTTATCAAGTGATGGCTAGATGGTCAGGTGATGATCCACGTTATCAAGTGATGGCCTAGATGGTCAGGTGATGATCCACGTTATCAAGTGATGGCCTAGATGGTCAGGTGATGATCCACGTTATCAGGTGATGGTCTAGATGGTCAGGTGATGATCCACGTTATCAGGTGATGGCCTAGATGGTCAGGTGATGATCCACGTTATCAGGTGATGGCCTAGATGGTCAGGTGATGATCCACGTTATCAAGTGATGGCCTAGATGGTCAGGTGATGATCCACGTTATCAAGTGATGGCCTAGATGGTCAGGTGATGATCCACGTTATCAGGTGATGGCCTAGATGGTCAGTTGATGATCCAGGTTATCAGGTGATGGTCTAGATGGTCAGGTGATGATCCACGTTATCAGGTGATGGCCTAGATGGTCAGGTGATGGATCCACGTTATCAAGTGATGGCGTAGATGGTCAGGTGATGATCCACGTTATCAAGTGATGGCTAGATGGTCAGGTGATGATCCACGTTATCAGGTGATGGCCTAGATGGTCAGGTGATGATCCACGTTATCAGGTGATGGCCTAGATGGTCAGGTGATGATTTAGGTTATCAGGTGATGGCCTAGATGGTCAGGTGATGATTTCAGGTTATAAGGTGATGGCCTAGATGGTCAGGTGATGGTCAGGTGATGATCCACGTTATCAGGTGATGGTCTAGATGGTCAGGTGATGATCCACGTTATCAGGTGATGGCCTAGATGGTCAGGTGATGATCCACGTTATCAGGTGATGGCCTAGATGGTCAGGTGATGATCCACGTTATCAAGTGATGGCCTAGATAGTCAGGTGATGATCCACGTTATCAAGTGATGGCCTAGATGGTCAGGTGATGATCCGCGTTATCAGGTGATGGCCTAGATGGTCAGTTGATGATCCAGGTTATCAGGTGATGGTCTAGATGGTCAGGTGATGATCCACGTTATCAGGTGATGGCCTAGATGGTCAGGTGATGGATGATCCACGTTATCAAGTGATGGCGTAGATGGTCAGGTGATGATCCACGTTATCAAGTGATGGCCTATATGGTCAGGTGATCATCCACGTTATCAAGTGATGGCCTAGATGGTCAGGTGATGATCCACGTTATCAGGTGATGGCCTAGATGGTCAGGTGATGATCCACGTTATCAGGTGATGGCCTAGATGGTCAGGTGATGGATGATCCACGTTATCAAGTGATGGCGTAGATGGTCAGGTGATGATCCACGTTATCAAGTGATGCTAGATGGTCAGGTGATGATCCACGTTATCAAGTGATGGCCTAGATGGTCAGGTGATCATCCACGTTATCAAGTGATGGCCTAGATGTTTAGGTGATGATCCACGTTATCAGGTGATGGTCTAGATGGTCAGGTGATGATCCACGTTATCAGGTGATGGCCTAGATGGTCAGGTGATGATCCACGTTATCAGGTGATGGCCTAGATGGTCAGGTGATGATCCACGTTATCAAGTGATTGCCTAGATAGTCAGGTGATGATCCACGTTATCAAGTGATGGCCTAGATGGTCAGGTGATGATCCGCGTTATCAGGTGATGGCCTAGATGGTCAGTTGATGATCCAGGTTATCAGGTGATGGTCTAGATGGTCAGGTGATGATCCACGTTATCAGGTGATGGCCTAGATGGTCAGGTGATGGATGATCCACGTTATCAAGTGATGGCGTAGATGGTCAGGTGATGATCCACGTTATCAAGTGATTAGATGGTCAGGTGATGATCCACGTTATCAAGTGATGGCCTATATGGTCAGGTGATCATCCACGTTATCAAGTGATGGCCTAGATGGTCAGGTGATGATCCACGTTATCAGGTGATGGTCTAGATGGTCAGGTGATGATCCACGTTATCAGGTGATGGTCTAGATGGTCAGGTGATGATCCACGTTATCAGGTGATGGTCTAGATGGTCAGGTGATGATCCACGTTATCAGGTGATGGCTAGGGATGGTCAGGTGATGATCCACGTTATCAGGTGATGGTCTAGATGGTCAGGTGATGATCCACGTTATCAGGTGATGGTCTAGATGGTCAGGTGATGATCCACGTTATCAGGTGATGGTCTAGATGGTCAGGTGATGATCCACGTTATCAGGTGATGGTCTAGATGGTCAGGTGATGATCCACGTTATCAGGTGATGGTCTAGATGGTCAGGTGATGATCCACGTTATCAGGTGATGGTCTAGATGGTCAGGTGATGATCCACGTTATCAGGTGATGGCCTAGATGGTTAGGTGATGATCCACGTTATCAGGTGATGGCCTAGATGGTCAGGTGATGATCCGCATTATCAGGTGATGGCCTAGATGGTCAGGTGATGATCCACGTTATCAGGTGATGGCCTAGATGGTTAGGTGATGATCCACGTTATCAGGTGATGGCCTAGATGGTCAGGTGATGATCCACGTTATCAGGTGATGGCCTAGATGGTCAGGTGATGATCCACGTTATCAGGTGATGGCCTAGATGGTCAGGTGATGTTCCAGGTTATCAGGTGATGGCCTAGATGGTCAGGTGATGATCCGAGTTATCAGGTGTACCTTGATGGTCAGGTGATGATCCAGGTTATCAGGTGATGGCCTAGATGGTCAGGTGATGATCCACGTTATCAGGTGATGGCCTAGATGGTCAGGTGATGATCCGCGTTATCAGGTGATGGCCTAGATGGTCAGGTGATGATCCACGTTATCAGGTGATGGCCTAGATGGTCATGTGATGATCCACGTTATCAGGTGATGGCCTAGACGGTCAGGTGATGATCCACGTTATCAGGTGATGGCCTAGATGGTCAGGTGATGATCCACTTTATCAGGTGATGGTCTAGATGGTCAGGTGATGATCCACGTTATCAGGTGATGTCTAGATGGTCAGGTTATGATCCACGTTATCAGGTGATGGCCTAGATGGTCAGGTGATGATCCACGTTATCAGGTGATGGCCTAGATGGTCAGGTGATGATCCACGTTATCAGGTGATGGTCTAGATGGTCAGGTGATGATCCGCGTTATCAGGTGATGGCCTAGATGGTCAGGTGATGATCCAGGTTATCAGGTGATGGTCTAGATGGTCAGGTGATAATCCACGTTATCAGGTGATGGCCTAGATGGTCAGGTGATGATCCACGTTATCAAGTGATGGCCTAGATGGTCAGGTGATGATCCACGTTATCAAGTGATGGTCTAGATGGTCAGGTGATGATCCACGTTATCAGGTGATGGCCTATATGGTCAGGTGATGATCCAGGTTATCAGGTGATGGCCTAGATGGTCAGGTGATGATCCACGTTATCAGGTGATGGCCTAGATGGTCAGGTGATGATACACATTATCAGGTGATGGCCTAGATGGTCAGGTGATGATCCAGGTTATCAGGTGATGGCCTAGATGGTCAGGTGATGATCCACGTTATCAAGTGATGGCCTAGATGGTCAGGTGATGATCCACGTTATCAAGTGATGGCCTAGATGGTCAGGTGATGATCCGCGTTATCAGGTGATGGCCTAGATGGTCAGGTGATGATCCAGGTTATCAGGTGATGGCCTAGATGGTCAGGTGATGATCCACGTTATCAAGTGATGGCCTAGATGGTCAGGTGATGATCCACGTTATCAAGTGATGGCCTAGATGGTCAGGTGATGATCCGCGTTATCAGGTGATGGTCTAGATGGTCAGGTGATGATCCACGTTATCAGGTGATGGCCTAGATGGTCAGGTGATGGATGATCCACGTTATCAAGTGATGGCGTAGATGGTCAGGTGATGATCCACGTTATCAAGTGATTAGATGGTCAGGTGATGATCCACGTTATCAAGTGATGGCCTATATGGTCAGGTGATCATCCATGTTATCAAGTGATGGCCTAGATGGTCAGGTGATGATCCACGTTATCAGGTGATGGCCTAGATGGTCAGGTGATGATCCACGTTATCAGGTGATGGTCTAGATGGTAAGGTGATGATCCACGTTATCAGGTGATGGCCTAGATGGTCAGGTGATGATCCACGTTATCGGGTGATGGCCTAGATGGTCAGGTGATGATTTAGGTTATCAGGTGATGGCCTAGATGGTCAGGTGATGATTTAGGTTATCAGGTGATGGCCTAGATGGTCAGGTGATGGTCAGGTGATGATCCACGTTATCAGGTGATGGTCTAGATGGTCAGGTGATGATCCACGTTATCATGTGATGGCCTAGATGGTCAGGTGATGTTCCAGGTTATCAGGTGATGGCCTAGATGGTCAGGTGATGATCCGAGTTATCAGGTGTACCTTGATGGTCAGGTGATGATCCAGGTTATCAGGTGATGGCCTAGATGGTCAGGTGATGATCCACGTTATCAGGTGATGGCCTAGATGGTCAGGTGATGATCCGCGTTATCAGGTGATGGCCTAGATGGTCAGGTGATGATCCACGTTATCAGGTGATGGCCTAGATGGTCATGTGATGATCCACGTTATCAGGTGATGGCCTAGACGGTCAGGTGATGATCCACGTTATCAGGTGATGGCCTAGATGGTCAGGTGATGATCCACTTTATCAGGTGATGGTCTAGATGGTCAGGTGATGATCCACGTTATCAGGTGATGGTCTAGATGGTCAGGTTATGATCCACGTTATCAGGTGATGGCCTAGATGGTCAGGTGATGATCCACGTTATCAGGTGATGGCCTAGATGGTCAGGTGATGATCCACGTTATCAGGTGATGGTCTAGATGGTCAGGTGATGATCCGCGTTATCAGGTGATGGCCTAGATGGTCAGGTGATGATCCAGGTTATCAGGTGATGGTCTAGATGGTCAGGTGATAATCCACGTTATCAGGTGATGGCCTAGATGGTCAGGTGATGATCCACGTTATCAAGTGATGGCCTAGATGGTCAGGTGATGATCCACGTTATCAAGTGATGGTCTAGATGGTCAGGTGATGATCCACGTTATCAGGTGATGGCCTAGATGGTCAGGTGATGATCCAGGTTATCAGGTGATGGCCTAGATGGTCAGGTGATGATCCACGTTATCAGGTGATGGCCTAGATGGTCAGGTGATGATACACATTATCAGGTGATGGCCTAGATGGTCAGGTGATGATCCAGGTTATCAGGTGATGGCCTAGATGGTCAGGTGATGATCCACGTTATCAAGTGATGGCCTAGATGGTCAGGTGATGATCCACGTTATCAGGTGATGGCCTAGATGGTCAGGTGATGATCCACGTTATCAGGTGATGGCCTAGATGGTCAGGTGATGATCCACGTTATCAGGTGATGGCCTAGATGGTCAGGTGATGATCCACGTTATCAGGTGATGGCCTAGATGGTCAGGTGATGATCCACGTTATCAAGTGATGGCCTAGATGGTCAGGTGATGATCCGCGTTATCAGGTGATGGCCTAGATGGTCAGGTGATGATCCAGGTTATCAGGTGATGGTCTAGATGGTCAGGTGATGATCCACGTTATCAGGTGATGGCCTAGATGGTCAGGGTGGATGATCCACGTTATCAAGTGATGGCGTAGATGGTCAGGTGATGATCCACGTTATCAAGTGATGTAGATGGTCAGGTGATGATCCACGTTATCAAGTGATGGCCTATATGGTCAGGTGATGATCCACGTTATCAAGTGATGGCCTAGATGGTCAGGTGATGATCCACGTTATCAGGTGATGGCCTAGATGGTCAGGTGATGATCCACGTTATCAGGTGATGGCCTAGATGGTCAGGTGATGATCCACGTTATCAGGTGATGGCCTAGATGGTCAGGTGATGATCCACGTTATCAGGTGATGGCCTAGATGGTCAGGTGATGATCCACGTTATCAGGTGATGGCCTAGATGGTCAGGTGATGATCCAGGTTATCAGGTGATGGCCTAGATGGTCAGGTGATGATCCACGTTATCAGGTGATGGCCTAGATGGTCAGGTGATGATCCACGTTATCAGGTGATGGCCTAGATGGTCAGGTGATGATCCACGTTATCAAGTGATGGCCTAGATGGTCAGGTGATGATCCACGTTATCAAGTGATGGCCTAGATGGTCAGGTGATGATCCGCGTTATCAGGTGATGGCCTAGATGGTCAGTTGATGATCCAGGTTATCAGGTGATGGTCTAGATGGTCAGGTGATGATCCACGTTATCAGGTGATGGCCTAGATGGTCAGGTGATGGATGATCCACGTTATCAAGTGATGGCGTAGATGGTCAGGTGATGATCCACGTTATCAAGTGATTAGATGGTCAGGTGATGATCCACGTTATCAAGTGATGGCCTATATGGTCAGGTGATCATCCACGTTATCAAGTGATGGCCTAGATGGTCAGGTGATGATCCGCGTTATCAGGTGATGGCCTAGATGGTCAGTTGATGATCCAGGTTATCAGGTGATGATCCACGTTATCAGGTGATGGCCTAGATGGTCAGGTGATGATCCACGTTATCAAGTGATGGCCTAGATGGTCATGTGATGATCCACGTTATCAAGTGATGGCCTAGATGGTCAGGTGATGATCCGCGTTATCAGGTGATGGCCTAGATGGTCAGTTGATGATCCAGGTTATCAGGTGATGGTCTAGATGGTCAGGTGATGATCCACGTTATCAGGTGATGGCCTAGATGGTCAGGTGATGGATGATCCACGTTATCAAGTGATGGCGTAGATGGTCAGGTGATGATCCACGTTATCAAGTGATTAGATGGTCAGGTGATGATCCACGTTATCAAGTGATGGCCTATATGGTCAGGTGATCATCCACGTTATCAAGTGATGGCCTAGATGGTCAGGTGATGATCCACGTTATCAGGTGATGGCCTTGATGGTCAGGTGATGATCCACGTTATCAGGTGATGGTCTAGATGGAAAGGTGATGATCCACGTTATCAGGTGATGGCCTAGATGGTCAGGTGATGATCCACGTTATCGGGTGATGGCCTAGATGGTCAGGTGATGATTTAGGTTATCAGGTGATGGCCTAGATGGTCAGGTGATGATTTAGGTTATCAGGTGATGGCCTAGATGGTCAGGTGATGATCCACGTTATCAGGTGATGGTCTAGATGGTCAGGTGATGATCCACGTTATCAGGTGATGGCCCAGATGGTCAGGTGATGATCCACGTTATCAGGTGATGGCCTAGATGGTCAGGTGATGATCCAGGTTATCAGGTGATGGCCTAGATGGTCAGGTGATGATCCACGTTATCAGGTGATGGCCTAGACGGTCAGGTGATGATCCATGTTATAGTGTGATGACCTAGATGGTCAGGTGATTATCCAGGTTATCATGTGATGTCCTAGATGGTCAGGTGATGTTCCAGGTTATCAGGTGATGGCATAGATGGTCAGGTGATGTTCCAGGTTATCAGGTGATGGCCTAGATGGTCAGGTGATGATCCAGGTTATCAGGTGATGGCCTAGATGGTCAGGTGATGATCCACGTTATCAGGTGATGGCCTAGATGGTCAGGTTATGATCCAGGTTATCAGGTGATGGCCTAGATGGCCAGGTGATGATCCAGGTTATCAGGTGATGGCCTAGATGGTCAGGTGATGATCCACGTTATCAGGTGATGGCCTAGATGTTCAGGTGATGATCCACGTTATCAGGTGATGGCCTAGATGGTCAGGTGATGATCCAGGTTATCAGGTGATGGCCTAGATGGTCAGGTGATGTTCCAGGTTATCAGGTGATGGCCTAGATGGTCAGGTGATGTTCCAGGTTATCAGGTGATGGCCTAGATGGTCAGGTGATGATCCAGGTTATCAGGTTATTGCCTAGATGGTCAGGTGATGATCCACGTTATCAGGTGATTGCCTAGATGGTCAGGTGATGATCCACGTTATCAGGTGATGGCCTAGATGGTCAGGTAATGATCCACGTTATCAGGGGATTACCTAGATGGTCAGGTGATGATCCAGGCAGTAAGTTAAAGAACAGCTGGTCATGTGGATGATACATATGTTTAAGTTATGGTCATCACCAATAGGTTTTTTAAGCGATACAGATTATTTAGATTTTTTAATTTGATGCGTTTAGGATATTTATTGCAATCATTGTTTAATCATTTTACGCTTATTCATGTTTAGACAATACATTTAATCTTGACACTGGCACTAATCGATAATTTCAAGGCATCTTTACATTTTATTTTTAAATGATCACTGAGGTTTTTTTTACTGTAATGTAAAACTTTTATACCTAAAAACAAAAGGTATGAGTGTGTTTCCCCCCCCACCCCATTATCCTGCTGTTATTTGTATAATCCAATGAGCATAATTAAAAGTTGTTAAAATATGTAAGTGTAAGTGTAAGTGTAAGTACTGTGATTTTGTTTGAAAGAATGCGTTCAGAATAAATTAGTGATGTAATAGATTGTATAAGTTGATGGAAGGCTGTGGGTCTAGGCCCTAGGCTAAATGAATGAATTGTTTGTATATTTGTCCATTGGCTGCTTGGGTCACTTGTCTTTCCAAACTAAATAAATGGCATTGGTAACGGTGTGTTGTATGATGTATATTGATGTGTTGTAAAACTCATGATTCAGTGATGTGTGTGTTATAAGATGTTAGTGATAGGGTGTTGTATGATGTTAGTGATGGTGTGTTGTATGATGGTAGTGATGGTGTGTTGTATGTTATTAGTCATGGTCTGTTGTATGTTAGTAGTGATGGTGTTTTGTGTGAGGTTAGTGGTGTTGCGTTGTATGATGTTAGTGAAGGTGCGTTGTATGATCTTAGTGATAGTGTGTTCTATAACGCTGACTGTATTATTATAAAAGGAAGTTGTTGCTTATTTAAAATAAATAAAATAAAACAAATATTTTAGGAGCGAAATTTTACAAGATTTGAAACGATTAATATTCTTCAAGTTTTATCCAGAAATATTTACTCACTAAAATACTTTTATGCCATGTTCCATAAATCATGTCTTATCTTCTTATCTTATCTTCACAGACGCTCCTTCTATGCAGAAGATAATTGCGTCCACAGACCATGACAGATGATCTGTTGGCAAATGATGCAGCGTTCACAGGCCACGGCTTTGTGGGTTACACGCATTACCCAGCCGCCTAACTGCATGTAGCGTTAGGTACCCATTCGGAGCTGGGTGACTCAGGGACGCCCTAGGACCCGGGAACAAATCCTTGCCTTCACAAGGCTTCGAACCCGTGACCATCGGTACGCCAGTCGAGCGCGCTGCCATGTGGGCATGTTTCTTTATTTACCAATGTACTTACATGATAACCTTGCCCCCAATTCACCTAAGATAGTATAAATTATTTGCAATATTTTTAATGTATGTTACTAATAATTGATGGTTTGTTCAGTTTCTTTGGAATTTTATCAACATTATTATGTGTTAACAATTTTATTTTATCAAAATTATGTGTTTAGAAGTTAATTTTATCAACATTATTATGTGTTAACAAGTTCATTTAAAAAATCCCAAGGAACATAAAGAAAATGTAACAAAAAAGATCAGAAATTGAAAATTTTAATACTGAAACGTTTTATGCTGGACATTAATTAAAAATTGTAACATTATAATAAATAAGTTAATACAAATAATAAGCATGCGTTTTATATTTTTTAAAGGAAATCCTGTGTTCAAGAAGGTCTTTTCACATTTTTATTCTAGTTTTTGTTAACTAATAAGGAAAAGGTAGAATATTGAAGAACTGTTTTTCAGACTGTTTAAAATCAAACATTGATAAATTGTTTTAGTATATTACGGTTTTGAGATAAGGTTTAAAACCAAGTTCAGATAAAATTATAAACACATGGGAAGTATTTAAAACAGGGGTCGGCGAACAGGAGTAAATTATCCGATTTGGGGTAAAATGGGAATTCTTGGGGGTAATTCAGACTCATTGGGGGACAGATAAAATCCCCTAAAGATATTAAAAATCCGTCATGTGTACGAGTAAGCTTGGAATAGAAGCCCACAATTCAACACTTTCCTTACAGAAATCTGATTTTAAAATTCATTATCTATTAACATTTCTTATCTACGTACTATACAAAAACACCAAACTCCTCTCCACTTTCATTTGTATTGACATGAATTAACAACAATCTTAATCCACGTGACTTTGCTGTATCTAATCTAGTCTCTATGTGGGATTTAAAATTAATGCCTTAAAACTGAGCAAGGCAATTTAATAGTATATTATTTTATTAAATGTGCTCATTAAGTGGTACTTTCTTTTAATACAAAGAGGATATGTTGTTTTGTGCTCCTGTCAAATTGCGAGGAATTGCGATGTCAAGGAATTGATATGCTCAATAAAGTTAATAAATTCCTCGATGAGGCTTATTTAAAATGGGAAGACTGTCTTGCTCTGTCTCCAGCTATGTTGGGTAGTGTACGTGTTTTGTTTGTTTTTTGTTTTGTTGTCTTTTTGGCTCTCGCAAGAGAGAAGAATCCCAAATTAAAATTAACCAATAATCCATCATCATGCTCTGATGTGAAACATTTGAAACTTGAACTGGAGGTCGTAATGCATGATATTATCCAGATTGTAAATTTCATTATAGAACAAGCAACTGTTTTGTTATTTATGTAAAGATGGTGAGGCTGAATATACAGATCTACTATATCAAATCGAGGTATGGTGGTTTTCACGTGGCTGAACAGTGTGGGCTCTGAAAGTGGAACTTCAAACATTTCTGGCTGGTCAAAAGCATGTTGAGTTGCACATATCGCATACCAAGTTGATATTTTTGAGCATATGAATGTGTTGAACAAAGAATTGCAGGGGGAAAATATCAATTTAATTTCAGCCAGAGAAAGGATTGCAGCATTTGAAAACAAAGCATATCTGACACATATTCGGATGTCAAATTCTGCAAAGACTTTTAACATTGCACATGAGGAGGGCGTCCAATAATTTCAGGTAATTTTTAAATTAAATGTGTTCTTTCCCGAAATTATCGCATTATGTCCTAATTTTTCGTATCAAGAATGGTCTGAGCCATTAGATTAATTTTTAGCCACGTCTTGTCGGGGTTCTAGGACTCACAATATGCGATTTCGGCTGGGGCTTGGCCCCAGATCCGTTGTTTGGGGTGGGGGGCGGTAGGTCCTAAGACGCTATCCCAAATCTTCGAGTCGATGGACAGGACCTCGCGCCTTCGGGGGTAACGTCAACATAAAATTTTATATTTTGGGGTAATGGGCAAAATTATTCGCCGCCCCCGGATTTAAAAGCAACAGAACATTAAACTTGAGATACGGTATGGTGTCTGTGTGTGTCTGGTAAATGTTTTTGTTTTAACTCGTTGAAAAGTTAATAGGACATGGTGTATACGAAATAGTTATTGAAAAGTTTACTTTGTTATGTTATAACATCAACACTTGGCCCGTCCCGTACCACTAAAATTTTTTCCTTCAGAGTTGACCCCACTATGGACATGTAGGTCATAATCCAACCAGTCATCATACCCCGGGAAGTGGACATGGGCCCCACTACTGCCTGGACATGTACAGGTTGTGTACGTGTACTTGGTACTATGATTCGTATCCACCAGGTACCTGTCTATCCAGTGTCCTACAGACACTTGCTTAGGACATCCATGTGGATGGGTCACTAGCAATGCTAGCTTTACCACGTTTCTAGTACACTTGTACTTTTTGTTGACTTTCTTCCATAGTGTTTTTCTGTGTTTCACCATCTTGTTCAGTTTGTCCAGTAAATCTAAGTCACATGTAACACATTTCAACCTACACCTATCGTGCCCAATGTTTGCTTCTAACATTATCCAGCCATCAAGAGTGACCAGTGGACTGTCTTGTCTATCATAGAACAATCTACATCTTGTGTGCCTCGCCTCAAGGTCATCAAACACCACGTGTGTGGCCGTTGACATCATCACCTCCCCCCACACTTTGTTGGGTGTGTCCGAGTGTTGACACTTGTGACATTGACAAATTCCCTTGTATTTCTTCTTTTCATTCCACATTTTCCCAGTCCCTAACCTCATGATGTCACTCCCTCTCCAGTCATAAAATGCGTATGGTTGTTTGGTATTTGGCCAAAACTCTGGTCTTTCTGTACTGATCATTGTCACATCCACCCTGACAGTGAGGTCAGCTGTAGCTTTGATCAGTTCAACTAATGTTTTGTCATGGTAACCCTCAGGTAAGTGATTGGTGTTAAAATCGTTGACGGGTATAAACTGTTTGTGACCGGGATTCTTCTTACAGCCAACAAGATGTTTGTGTAGATCTGCTTCTCCTCCTTCTGACACCTGGGTTTCCCATGTACCTGACCAGGTGAAACAAGAAAACACAATGTAATAAGATTATAATATTTTTTTTACATTCTAACATTATTTTGGTCGTTTTCAATTATGAATTTGTGCAATCGCCAAGTCCTGAATAATTTTAATCTTGATCAAAAGATGAAGTGCGGCAGGTGTAGAACTTCTTGGCGCTGCTGGCACTGAGGTACGGAACAGGAGAGATGAGAAGAAGAGCAGGGCAGAGGAAGAAAAGCGGGGGATAGTCAGAAAAGTGGGGCAGAGGCAGAAGAGCAGGGCAGAGGCAGAAAAGAAAGGTACAGGCAGAAGAGAATGGAAGAGCCAGAAGAGCGGTTGAGAGGCAGAAGAGAATGGAAGAGCCAAAAGAGCGGTTGAGAGGCAGAAGAGCGGGGAAGAGGCATAAGAGCAGGGAAGAGGCAGAAGAGCGGGGCGGAGGAAGAAGAGTGGGGCAGAAAAAACACTGATAAAGTTCGAAACCCGAGCCAAGTCAACAAACTTTGTTTTCGAACTGTTGTGATTGAACCTTCATATGTGTCTGGCTAAGTTGAACTGTTTGCCTTTTCCATAGAATTCAATTTTCTAAAAAGCTCTAATCCTCACAACTCTCGTGTACACTAATATTTAGATGGGGGACGCGGTGCTCGAGTGGCAGCGCGCTCGACTGGCGTACCGATGGCCACGGGTTCAAATCCATGTGAAGGCAGGGATTTGTACCCGGGGCATAGGGCGTCCCTGAGTCACCCAGCTCCGAATGGGTACCTAACGTTAATTAGTTAGGCGGCTGGGTAATGCGTGGAACCCAATAAGCCGTGGCCTGTGAACACTGCATCACTTGCCAACAGATCATCTGTCATTGTCTGTGGACGAAATTATCTTCTGCATAGAATGAGCGTCTGTACAAATAAGATATAAGATATGATAGCTGTCCACCACTCGGTCACATGTACAAGGTGATCCATGAAGATTATGTGTATATATATATATATATATATATATATATATATATATATATATATTTATATATATACTAGCGTATCACCCGTCAAAAATGACGGATGTTTTCAGCTGAAATCTATTTATTTTGAAAAAATGCACATTTTTAGGGCGCCCACTTTTTTCAAAAGCCCAACTAACTTGTCCTTGTTCGATCAATACGAAATATTAAACTTTCTGAAATGCACATAAAGTATTTAATAGGGGTTGTTGTTTTTTTTCATTTTAAAATTAACCATCATCAAATCCTCTTTTTACATTGTTCCCTTTTCCAAAATTAAAATATGAGCTAAAACAATGACGTCATATAATATTTTTTGCAGCCCATCTTTATTTTGCACACCTTTTGATGCATTGGTGCAGTAATTTGGTGCGCTGCTTTCTAAAATTAGTAGCGTCACGGACAGACAGACATGCATGACAGACAGACGTGACAGAGATTGCAAATTATGTATATTGATTATCTATATATATATATATATCTTCCATATATATAATTCGCCAGAAACTGGAGCAAGCAAGACGACATCCGCACCGCGCCGCACTATGCACACCCGCACCGAGACGCACTATATGTTATAGAAGGAAAGGAAGTAATGCTTCAAAACAATTACAATAATGCGCACTGCGGGAAGTTTGTGCCCTGTCTTTTCCCCCTTTCTTTGCACTATCTATGAGTGTTTCTAAGGCGTATGCTACGCCTCGGGTCGAATCTAGAAACAAATATTTACCATAGAAGAGGCTTGCTTTATCTTTATGACTTTCTTTATCACCATAATCTTCTTTTCCTGTAATCTTCGACAAAATATGTTTGACTAGCATAACCTGTGAGGAAATGGAATTATTTAATGAATAGATGAAATCATTTAACTCCTTTTCATTTACTCTGTCTCACTTTCATATACATTTCTCTGTCTCACTTACATATACATTTACTCTGTCTCACTTTTATATACATTTCTCTGTCTCACTTTCATATACATTTCTCTTTCTCACTTTCATATACATTTCTCTTTCTCACTTTCATATACATTTCTCTTTCTCACTTTCATATACATTTCTCTGTCTCACTTTCATATACATTTCTCTTTCTCACTTTCATATACATTTCTCTTTCTCACTTTCATATACATTTCTCTTTCTCACTTTCATATACATTTCTCTGTCTCACTTTCATATACATTTCTGTCTCACTTTCATATACATTTCTCTGTCTCACTTTCATATACATTTCTCTGTCTCACTTTCATGTACATTTCTCTTTCTCACTTTCATATACATTTCTCTTTCTCACTTTCATATACATTTCTCTTTCTCACTTTCTCTTAAATGTAAAACTTAAACGTTTTCATTACTCTGTATTTTTTTTAAAACGAATATTTCTATATTCTCTTTCTCTCTCTTTCTATCTCTATAAAGTCCTTTCTCTCTCTCTTTCTCTCTCTCTTTCTCTCTAGTTCTTTCTCTTTCTCTCTCTCTCTCTCACTCCAATCTTTCTTTCTACCTTACCCATTTTTTCCCCACTCTTTAAAAAAAGCTCTCTTACTTTCAGATACTCTCTGATTTTCTCATTTCATTTCTCTCACGCATTTCTCATTCTCTCTCCCCCACACTCTTTTCTTCCAGAATTTTTTTCCACTAGCACAACGTCTTTCCTTTATCATTGTTTATTTCCACCAATCACAAATCTCTAGTCCAGTGCTTCTCAAACTTTTTACTATGACGGACCGGCAGGAATTTTTTCCATTGCACCAGGGACCAGTGCACTATTTTTCGTGAATTGAAATGGTAGCGTAATATAATTTATTTTATTTTATTTGTTTTATTTTATGTGGTTATTGCCAAAACATTGACATATTCTTTATGAATAGTATTAATGGATGAAATTGAGGATTATAATTAGATTGCTCGATACTTTCTTGATAACTTCTGCGGACCGGCGGCGATGTCCCATGACCGGCACCGGTCCGCGGACCACCATTTTGAGAAGCACTGCTCTAGTCCTAAATCACAACTTTCTATCCACCCCACCCCCCTAATTTACCAGTGAATGGTTCCGACGTCTCTGAATCTGTAAAAATCACTTTTTGGACAATCTGCAAGTAAGATGAATAGAATAAAATGATATATTCACGTTTCTCATTTCTGAACTTGTAAAAATATATTAGAAATAAATGCAAGCTTCTAATTTGTTAACTTTTGAAAATACATTAGAAATAGAAACAAGCATATTGTTTGTTAACTTTTAAAATAATATTAGAAATAGATACAAGCTTCTTATTTGCTAAGTTTTAAAAATAGATTAGAAATAGATAAAAGCTTATTATAATTTGTTAACTTTTAAATTAAAAAACCCATAAAAAACCAAGCTTTTGACTATAAATCCTTTATGTACGAGACGTAACTAAAAGAATCTTCATTATAATACGCAGCGCAAGACCATCCAACAATACAAAATTGCAGTTGTGTCGTAAAACATGTTTAATATAATGCGCACCGATCAGGAATATGTTTATAAATAGTGTTGTCAATAAAATACGCACCTTATTGCGCGACAGGAAAGGTTGTTCAATATAAAACACACCACGACACTATCTCAAAAATTTAACATGATACATAGAGATAAATAAAATAAACTAAAAATTCAATAATTTAAATACAGTACATGCGATCAATCTGAAATTTTGATACATCGTTTTTTTTCATTGGCACGAAACGGCCTGCAACATTTCAGCTCGCTAGCTTACGAGGAAGTGGGTTAAAAATCGATCCAAAGTTTTTTCGACAAACAAGCAAGGGCTCAGACACCACGAGTTAATATAAAAGACTAGCCGGGTTACCCGGCGTCGCACGATTAAAATAATAGTCCACAGATTAAAAAAAAAGTATTTCA
>CALYLW010003127.1:0-16255 GCA_944989445.1 Ampullaceana balthica | reverse complement strand
ATATACAGCTCATTTTGATAACTGCACATAATTGAAAAAATTATGTTTTTATGTCGATAAAGATCAGGGTAGAAGATTCATGTTTATAAATTTATACAAAGATTCTAATCCAGGACCATAATAAAAAAAAACGTAAAAAACCAAGAGACATAACTAAAAGAATGTTCATTATAATATGCAGCGCAAGACAATCCAAAGATACAAAATTTTAGTTATGTCTCATAAAACATCTAGTCTATACTAATAAAAGGCAAAGCCCTCACCGACTCACTGACTGACTCATTCATCACTAATTCTCCAACTTCCCGTGTAGGTAGAAGCATGAAACTTTGGGAATTTGTCAAGTAACCTCTCATGACGAAAATTGGCATAAAAGAATTTTAAAAATCACACTCATGGGGGCGGGGGGCCCAAAAACGTTTTTTTTCCTGATATGGCCAATATAAAATTTAAAAATCACCAATTCTCCTATTTCCCGAGTAGGCAGAAGCATGAAACTTTGGGAAGTTGTTGAGTACAAACCCACAATGGTAACGGGCGAAAAAAAAATTATCACTTCCTGGGGGCCGGGGGCCCAAATGAAGTTTTTTCCTAATATGAGCTATATAAAAACTGAAAATCACAAATACTCATATTTCCCGTGTAGGTAGAAGTGTGAAACACTGGGTAGTTGATAAGTACACTTCCCCGATGGTAACAAGCACACAAAAAAATTTAATTATCACTTAATGGGGGCCGGGGGCCCAAATGTAGTTTTTTTCTTATATAAAAAACTGACTCATCACTAATTCTCAAACTTTGGGAACTTGCTCAGTACCTTCTCTCGACGATAATTGGCGAATAAGAATTTTAAAATTCACACTCTTGGGGGCCAGGGGCCCAAAAACGCTTTTTTTCCTTATATTGGCAATATAAAATATGAAAATCACTAATTCTCCTATTTCCAGTGTAGGTAGAAACATGAAACTTGGGGTAGTTGTTAAGTACACTTCCACAATGGTAACAGGTAAAGACAATATTTAAATTATCACTACTGGGGGCCGGGGGCCCAAATTTAGTTTTTTCTTATATTTAAATCTGAATCATCACTAATTTTCCAACTCTCCGTGTAGGTAGAAGCATGAAATTTGGGAAGTTGTTGAGTAGCCTCTCGCGACGAAAATTGGAGTAAAAGATTTTTAAATCTAACACTCATGGGGGCCGGGGGCCAAAAACGTTTTTTTCCTTATATGGCCTATATAAAATTTGAATATCACTAATTCTCCTATTTCCCGAGTAGGCAGAAGCATGAAACTTTGGGAAGTTGTTGAGTACAATCTCGCGATGGTAACGGGAGAAAAATTATTTAAATTATCGCTTCTTGGGGGCCGGGGGCCCAAATAAAGTTTTTTCCTTATATGAGCTATATAAAAACTAAAAATCACTAATTCTCCTATTTCCCGTGTAGGTAGAAACATGAAACTTGGAGTAGTTGTTAAGTACACTTCCACAATGGTAACAGGTAAAAACAATATTTAAATTATCACTACTGGGGGCCCAAATGTATTCCGAGTAGGAAGAAGCATGAAACTTTGGGAAGTTGTTGAGTACAATCCCGAATCCCGCGATGGTAACGGGAGAAAAATTATTTAAATTATCACTTCCTGGGGGCTGGGGGGAGAATTAATTTAATTAATTAAAATAATTTAAATAAATAAAGTCACATTTCTCTATCATGACCTAGATTGAAATCCTCAGTCCTTATGAGATATGCACATCCTGCATCCATTTTGCACGGGGGCCAGTAATGTCATTTTAGTACCCATTTTATTTTACACGACCTTGACAAATATTGACAAACAAGTATATCAATCATGATTCAGACTGAAATCTATTGGTGTTTAGAATTGGTGTGAAACGGGTTTTCAATGCTTACTAAAATTCTAACTTCCGCAGCAGAGCGCGGGGATTTTGCTAGTGTTTAATATAATGCGCACCGATCAGGAATATGTTTATAAAAAGTATTGTCAATAAATTGCGCGACAGGAAAGGTTGTTCAATATAATACGCACTGCGACACTATAGCAAAAAAAGTTAACAAGTTACATAGAGATAAATAAAGATAATCTAAAAATTCAATAATTTAATTACGGTACATTCGATTAATCTGAAATTTTGATACATCATTTTTATCACCAGCACGAATCTGCCTGCAAAATTTCAGCTCGCTACCTTACGAGGAAGTGGGTTAAAAATCGATCCAAAGTTTTTTCGGCACTGCCCCGCTCACCCGCCTGCCTCAAGCAGACACCACGAGTTAATATAAAGGATTTAAAAATAAGCAAAATCGATTACACCAATTTCCACACTGACAGTAGCATAGTAAAACAATTTAACCACCTATGTTCCCTTTAAGCTGCCAGCTGCACAGTTATCTAACCGCCACCGCGCAGCAGTTTAGAAATACAGCAAAGCAAATTTTTGATAAGGACAATATCATATCTGTGTTTGTGGGGTGTAAAACTTTGCACACAAAAATGGCAGCTGTGCAACTTTACACACGAGTTTGTTAATTTTGGTACCCACCAGTTTAACAATGCACTCACCCTTTGACAGTTAAACAATGCACCCACTCTGTGAAAGTTTAACAGCTTAACAATACCCCTGCCCTTTCTTTGACAGTTTAACAATGCACCCAGTCTTTGAAAGTTTAACAGTTTAACAATGCACCTAATAATAATAATAATAATTGATAATTTATATAGCGCTGTATCCCAGTAAGGAACCGGGCTCACAGCACTTTACATGGAGATCATAACATACATATAATAATTAAATAACCATTCATACCATAATAACAATATAAAGGACAGTACATTACACATAAGCTACGTTAATCATTAAAACAAATGTTGTTTCATTAATTTTGTAGATACATTTTGAAAAGATGCGTCTTAATTAAGTGCAGTCTTGAAGGACTTCGTAGTTGGAATACTACGGATGTGTAATGGTAGAGAATTCCATTGTTTGGCTGCACAAAAACCTACCCTTTCTTTGACAGTTTAACAATGCACCTACCCTTTCTTTGACAGTTTAACAATGCACCTACCCTTTCTTTGACAGTTTAACAATGCACCTACCCTTTCTTTGACAGTTTAACAATGCACCTACCCTTTCTTTGACAGTTTAACAATGCACCTACCCTTTCTTTGACAGTTTAAAAATGCACCTACCCTTTCTTTGACAGTTTAACAATGCACCTACCCTTTCTTTGACAGTTTAACAATGCACCCACTCTGTGAAAGTATAACAGTTTAACAATGCACCCACATTAAGGATCTCAACAATCATGTGATTCCCAAAGAAAGATTACAGATAGGGGAAGACAACCCACATAATGATGACAAGTGTTATTACCAGAGTTATCCAGCGTTTGATGTTGATCAGAAATCTCTGGCCAAAGCTCTTCACTGACCGTGTGACCAGATTCACTGTTGATGTACAGTCTTCTACCTGGCATTTAACATTACAAACAAATCTAATTACAATCTGGATGCTTAAAACCCAATGCTGTGAAAAAATATCGGATGTGCCTAATCACAAATAAATGTGTTTTAAACAAGACTCACAATTCATGACCAAAAAAAATGCAGAAGTCATGATTCATGGCCCACATGAAAGTGACCTTTCAGAAATCACATTTGGGAGCTAAAAATCATTCACAAGAATTCTATTCAAAGTTACTTTAGGTCACTTTTATAATAAAACATTCCCTTATAGGAATTTAGATTGTCATTCCCTTAAAGTAGGAACTTAGATTGTCATTCCCTTATGGAACTTAGATTGTCATTCCCTTATGGAACTTAGATTGTCATTCCCTTATGGAACTTAGATTGTCATTCCCTTATGGAACTTAGGTTGTCATTTAGTTATCAATCTCATGTTTCTAAAAACAAGAGAAAAAAAAAGAAAACAAAAAGGAAACAAAAAGGGAGAAGGATGTGGTGAAATATAATACATTTTAGAGTTAACTTTACTTTATATAAGGCACATACCAGTAATGCTGTCAGAAATCTCTTGCCAGTGATTGCCATTGGTCTTAATCAATTCACCAACAACTCTGTTTTCATCAGATGACCTTGACACTTGATCAGTCTTGGAAGACGGGGACCTATCACTTTCAATAGCAGTGGTGGAAAGGGCATTGAGATTTTTAACAAACTCAGGGATAAGGGGGACTACTTCTGTTGGTATCTGTGCACCAGAGTGTTCTCCCTTGGCTAAGCTGGTCTGGCACTGTTCCCCCTGAGCCAAGCTGGTCTGGCATTGTTCCCCCTTAGCCAAGCTGGTCTGGCAGAGTTCTCTCAGTACCTTTAATGGCTGAGGTTTACAGTGTGCACCATTCAGGGCTCCACTGATGGACACAAAGGTCACCCTGGGCTGAGGGGTGCACATATTGTCACCCTGTCGTTGTTCTTGGCAGGTCACTCTGGGCTGAGGGGTGCACATATTGTCCCCCTGTCCTTGTTCTAGGTGGGGCAGCAGTTGGTCACTTCGGCTCTCCCCCTCCATCACAGTTACATGGCTGACGTCCCTTGCAAGAGAATCTGCTGGCGGGCCTAACTGTTCAAGCTGTAGCACCAGCTCTTTGCCACTACTGATGTGTTGTGTACTTGCATCACTTACATGATTTCTGAGTTCCGAGCCCATCTGGTGTTTTGGTGAGTTTGTCAGCACCAGCGGTGGCTGTGACAGGTCATTTGGATGGGACTGAGAAATACAGCTGCTCTCGGCTATAGCTGAGCCTGCTAACTGATTCCTCTCTCTTGAATAAGTTTGTGTGGAGGGTGTCAATTCAACATCATCGTGAATATCATGAGTTGCGACAGCCGACTCAGATACAGTCAATACATGATTTGAGGGTAAACTAGTCCTCTGATTGTCAGTGTTACCAAACAAAGACTCTGATCCGTCATTCACTTGCGGATTAATGTATGGGGAAAAAACTCTCTCTGCTGTTATGTATCCAAAGATTGAAAGGGAATCTCGACAACCTAAAGATAATTTACAGACAGATCTGTTGCGTTCTTGAGCACAGGGTACGCTATCATCACTGCAATGTTTTTGAGCACAGGGTACGCTATCATCACTGCAAGCATTAGTCTGATGTTGTTGAGCACAGGGTATGCTATCATCACTGCAATTATTATAAACCATTATTTTGGAGGTTTCAATGCCATCATTTGCTACCTGAAAGCTACCTTGTGGTTCATGACGTTTACAATCATCATTCAAGTCAGCATCTTTATCACCATATTTATGCACATCAGCCCCCGTCCCATTGTTCAGACAAACTTTTTCTCTCATAACTTCAAGGCTCTGAGGGTTTAGGGGGCTGATGGGCGTGGCAGTTCCATTGCTGACAGCATCTCCATAAACTGACGTACATTTATCTAAAAAGTAGCTACTGGTAGGTTCTGATGTTGTTCTGTGGCCATACGAGCCTTCCCCCAAACTTATTGATCTACATATCGTTGAGATTCCAGACTTGTCTGTGACAAACTGATATTCTGACGGCTTGGCATCAACCACATTTTCAGTAGGAGGCTCAATATTTCCTATCATAGACCTTAACCTTTGAACTCTAGCAGCTAGTGGAGTGCATTTGTTCTTTGATTGGGATATTTTCATAGTTGCACTTTTAGAAGGTGAGTTTGTTTGCATCAAATGAAAAGATCTTGTGGGATCTGAGGTTAAGTCATTGTTAGGAAAAGATCTTGTGGGATCTGAGGTTAAGTCATTGTTAGGAAAAGATCTTGTGGGATCTGAGGTTAAGTCATTGTTAGGAGAAGATCTTGTGGGATCTGAGGTTAAGTCATTGTTAGGAAAAGATCTTGTGGGATCTGAGGTTAAGTCATTGTTAGGAAAAGATCTTGTGGGATCTGAGGTTAAGTCATTGTTAGGAAAAGATCTTGTGGGATCTGAGGTTAAGTCATTGTTAGGAAAAGATCTTGTGGGATCTGAGGTTAAGTCATTGTTAGGAAAAGATCTTGTGGGATCTGAGGTTAAGTCATTGTTAGGAAAAGATGATCTTTCAAGTTCTGAAAGTGAGGATGTCATGGTTGCTGTTTGTGACAGTGGATGTGACGTATCAGAGATGATGTCATTTGACATGACATCTGCACAAGGTTGATGTTCAAAGGGTTGACATTTGTCGGATTTGTGATGGGCATCCGAGTGGTCACCAGTGGGGTCCAGCGGTTCAACAACTGGACTCATTGTGCAGGTGACAGTTTGACTGTCTGGGCAAACCAGAGTAACTGGCCTTCTAGAACTGTCCACCGTTTCATGTGTGTCAACAATACTAGAGATTTGAGCAGGGAGACAACCTGCATTGTGACACATGATGATATCATTCTCTAATCTAGAGCCCACATGGCAAGGGAGATCATTCTTCTCCTCACTGTGGTTTATTTCACCTCCGATGCCACCAGGTCCTCCCACAGGAGAAGATTCACTTGTCTCTTGTGAACATGAAGACAATCGTAGGCTGAACCCGCCTGAGGCAAATACAGAATGTGACATGACATTTTCCGGGCCCCTGTCGGGAGAGCTGACATCTTCTGTGCCCCTGTCGGGAGAGCTGACATCTTCTGGGCCCCTGTCATGAGAGCTGACATCTTCTGGGCCCCTGTCGGGAGAGCTGACATCTTCTTGGTCCCTGTCGGGAAAGCTGTAAGACTTTCCGGGTGTATTTACAACTTCTGTGGCCACCAAATCAGGCAATGCGTCTGCTGAGTTGTCCACCAGTTGTTGATGACTGACCAGACAGAATCCCTGGGAACTGTTGACAGTATCAGTTTGTGTTGAGCCAACAGTTTTGGTGACAAAACCTTGAGACAGTTCATCAACTTGATCAGAACCTGAGCCAGCGTTTGGACCTTGAGACAGTTCATCAACTTGATCAGCACCTGAGCCAGCGTTTGGAACAGAGTCTCTCTCACAGTCAGGCTGCAAGCTAACTAAAGTGGTCACGGATGAAGTTAGAAGAGTGGGAAAACTTGTTCCCTGGTGAACACTTGTTCCCTGTGGAGTGTACATGCTGAAGGGCAACGGTACGCCAGATGGGCACTTTGAATGTGACATTGAAACCTGACTGGTCGGCACGACAGACTCAGGGCTGACTTGATCCAAGGGCAGACTTAAAACAACCGAGACTTTTGGTGTTCCAACTTCATCCCCCCGTGTTTTGTGTCCATGATTGTTGTACATACTAAATGGCAGACATGTCTTCTCTCCAGTCTCACGTTCACGGCAACAGTTATCTTGACATGATGACCTCCCCTTGGTTACACTTTCATTGGGAATTTGTTTCAGAGACGTCCAACCATCACATGTCTGTCTGCCGTCACATATCTGTCTGCCGTCACATGTCTGTCTGCCATGACAGCATCTGCTGGCAGGGGAGATAAGAGGATTAGCTTTGGCTGATGGCTCAGACAGATCGTTTGTATTTCTGACATAGACTAAATCAGTATCTTCAACAAAGGCTGAGTCTGAATGTGCCTCAAGTCGTTTCTTATAAAAGTCGACACCTTGCACTTGTTTGTTGTATGTGAAGGTTCTGAGGAATTCAGATCGTGTGGAGCTTCGTGCGTCAGCTTCATCTAAGTCCATGTTACCAGCTACCTTCTGGCCTTTCATTAATTTGGCTAACTTTGAGGCTTGGCTATCACTCTGCTTATATGATCTCTTTTGGCCTATTCCCCTGTCACTATGAGCCATTGTCCTGTCAGAATGAGCCAGTCCTCTCTCACCAAGAGCCATCCCCCTGTCACTATGTGCCAACCCCCTGTCACTATGTGCCAACCCCCTGTCACTATGAGCCATCCCCCTGTCACTATGAGCCATCCCCCTGTCACTATGAAACACCCCCCTGTCACTATGAACCACCCCCCTGTCACTATGAGCCATCCCCCTGTCACTATGAGCCATTCCCCTGTCACTATGAGCCATCACTTCATCTCTGTGACACATCTCTACTTCATTGTGATTGATTCTCCCACCATCACCATCAACTAGTTGCCTGTCTGTTTGACACAACACTCCATCACCATGACCTATGACCCTGCCATTATAAGAAGTTGTCTCTTTGTCTCTTTGAGCCATTTCTCTGTGACATTGATGTGAGTTTGATCCTCTCAGATTTTTTCCAGCTTGTGATAGCTGAGAAGAGACAGACTCATCACATTGTCTTGTTCTATCAGAGACAGACTCATCACATTGTCTTGTTCTACCAGAGACAGACTTATCACATTGTCTTGTTCTACCAGAGACAGACTTATCACATTGTCTTGTTCTACCAGAGACATGCTCATCACATTGTCTTGTTCTACCAGAGACATGCTCATCACATTGTCTTGTTCTACCAGAGACAGACTCATCACATTGTCTTGTTCTACCAGAGACAGACTCATCACATTGTCTTGTTCTACCAGAGACAGACTCATCACATTGTCTTGTTCTACCAGAGACAGACTCATCACATTGTCTTGTTCTACCAGAGACAGACTCATCACATTGTCTTGTTCTACCAGAGACAGACTCATCACATTGTCTTGTTCTACCAACAGTTTCATAGCTAGAGGTATTTCTATTGGACTCTGTGATTTGCACCTCCATCCTTGGCTGCTTTGGTCCAAGCTCATCTGCCTGATTGGCCACTGGTGTTTTGTACAAGTCGCCAAGAATGTTCACGACTCCGTGTGCCGACTGGCGCAGTTGTTGTAATGTGTTTGTGATTAGCCCAGCCTTCTTGGCTTCATCGAGAGTTGTAACGTTGCCATCTCTCAGCCTTTTTAGCGTGGAATGATAGTGCATTGATTTACTGAGAGTGATTTCCCTTACTGGGCGGGCCATTTTAGTCCTGATAAAAATTTCTTCGGTGTCATTGACCTGGTTAAGTCTGGATACAGGGAAAGGTAATTCAGATTGTTCTGTCTCTTCAGCAAGGTCTGCTGCTCCTGGGAGTCCCTTGGTGTTACTCTGTGTCATTGTTGAATTCATAGAGCCACTTAAGGTGGCATTCAAATCTTTAATGTGTGCTGGACATCTATAGCCTCCATTATTTTTCACTGAATCACTTTCTCCACTGTGTAAACTGATGCCGTCTGTATGTGCCTGACCTGGGAGAAGTTCTTCATTATTTTGTCCAAATAAATAATTTCCTTTTCTTTCTCGAGGTTCACCTAAACAAGTACCGACATTTGCTGAAACACTTCGACGACCTACTCCTGGGCATAAGGCTGTTGGCCTCAGGGACAACCTTTTGGGACCTTTGGTCTGCAAATAGACTTTGAAAACAAACCATTTGAAATGTTTGTGAAACGACAGCTGTGCTCCTAACACAGGTGATGTATCTGTGCACCTGACAGATTTTTTATGACGAGTCTTTACAAATGTTCCATCTTCACTTTCTTCTCTCTCACTGTCTGCATCACTTTTGTTGGGCTCCTCATCTTTCCCGTCCTCACTCCTGTCTTCCACTGGGGGTGGATCTGTCAGTGACAACAAATTTTCCTTCCTCAAGAACCCATAGATCAAATCTTGGATTAGGTGAATCAACTTTGGCCAGTTCTTAAATTCCACTAGTGTTTTCCTAGGTTCATATGTTATATCATACGCACTGTAGGGACAGTGGACGTTGATGACAAAAATCCCATAGCGCTCCGCTTGTTTCACTGGGCTGCCAGGGTTCACCAGCCCCAAGCTTACTTTCTCATCCCAGGAAACACCCTTCTTCCTCAAAATAAGCGACCGTCCTAGAATTTTGTTAACTTGATGGTGAATGCTAGACTTTAAGACCAGTCGCTTGTTGACAAAAGCAAACTGTAAATCTTTGCGGCTGTAACTATCAGTGCTGACGATCCCAGAAATGTTAAATTCACCGTCGCTGATGGACAATTCTTTTAAATTCCGAGATTTTGCTGCAGGGAATATTGCAGACAAAGACATGGTAATGCTGTTGGATTTCGACGTTTGAAGAATGACGTGACCGACCGAATCATCTCGTAAACTGAAACTTATATGGGGCCACATGAGGGCTGTGGCCGCCACGTGAAACCTTATCCTTTCCATTTCGAGTCCTTCATTGAGATGTTTTTGCCGAACAGGTAAGTTGTAGAATAAATTATGGGCAGTGACTGTAGTCCCTGCTGAAGGACGAGGCACTGAAGATTCCATAACTTTGGAAGGCTTGCCATTATGAAAACATTTACAATAAGTTATACCTGACGAGCGAGGCCTTGAAATTATTTCCAAAAATGTAGCTGCTGATCTCAAACTAGCTAATGCTTCTCCCCGGTAACCAAAGTATTTAAGGTTGTCCAAGTCCTTTAAACTCTTACATTTACTTGTTGCATATCTGATGAAAAAATAAAATCATGTCAGTGTTTCATGTGCATTCTTTATTACAATCAAAATATTACACTTCCCCTACAGTAAAGACTTGATTTACAATTGTTGTTTTCATTTAAAAACCAAACACATCTTACTTGTGTCCTAAAGCTGGCATATATCATATAGGTAAATTTATAATATAAAAACAGGGTATTAGTAGGCCTGACAAGACGTAACACAACAGCGAACGTTCGCTGCTGTGTTACGTCTTGTCAGGCCTACTAATACCCTGTTTTTATATTATAAATTTACCTATTTAAAAGCCTGATTGCAGTCTCACCCCCATTACTTCATATATCATATATAGTTTAAATACAAGGAAACATAATATGTTGGATTATCAACCATAAACAAGTGATTTCAACGTTTTCAAACCTTTCGCCAATGAGAGGAAACTGTTCTGACGTAATTCCCGTTCCATTGTCTACTACCTGGATCTTGAAAGACTGGAGATCAACTCGAGCTGCCACACTGGTCGCTCCAGCATCAATTGAGTTGAGGACTAATTCTTCAACAGCTTGGGCAAAACTTGTGAGGGCAACACCAGTCCTTAGTGCTGCCCTGACTTCTTCAGATAAGCAGTGAATCATTTCTGTATTAATAATCAAATTATTTTTTTTTAAATTTGAACTGGCAAGTTGGTTGGGGGAGGGGGGGGGATGTTTATACAAAAAATATTAACTATCAGCAATTCTTATTTACATGTATAAGTTAAATTATTTCTTTCAGACAATGTAGGCTACGAGCAAGCATTTAAGTGATGATTTCAACATTTAGATACTGACTAAACCATAAGCATTAGAACATTTGGTAGCATCAAATATGGTTTTACACATCCGCCATATTTGTTGCTTTGACACATGAACTTTTTAAGAGAAGAATAAATAGTAAAAGAGAACCAAGTTTTTGACATTTCATCGTACTTGAATGGTAATTTCCCTTGAAACAAAGAAGAAATTTATACAAAACAAATGGCTATTGGGGGAAATTTTTTCAAAATTACCCAGTTTACTACCACACATTCATTTGATTTATATTTAGATTCTAAGAAAAGTGGTACATTCTTAGAATTTAGAGTCAATGTTAAATTATAAATTTTAAGGATGTTGCTAGTGTTACGACTAGTCGTAAAACTAGCCAGTAAACTACTGCTACGACTAGTCATAGCAATAAAATTATTTTGTATTGTTACAACTAGTCGTAGAAGCAGACACTTTGAAAGAACTAAGTTGCTATAATATCTTAACAAACTCTTCATAATATGTTATATGCATATATCATATTATATAACACAATATTAATAGATCTGGGCTTATTTATGTGTGTATTAATTCTAAAATCTAAATTTACTTAAATACATTTAATCAACGCCTCCGCTTTACAGAATAAGCAGTACAAAAATTACAAATACCAGGTTTGCCAACTCTCTAATTAAGGATTTTAAAAAAATTATGACTATTTATTATTATTTATTTATTTGTTTAGGATGGCACTAGAACTACCTTAAAAAATCAGTTTTTAAATTAAAATTGATCTCAGTTCTAATGTTTAGTATAACTTATAAGCATAGGCTAGGAATTACACATTTTAGCCTAAATATAGTGATATATATCGGCTCATTATTTTAGCAGAAGTGTACCTGGGCCACATAACTTAAATAACGCTATTAAATAACATGCATCAAAAAGCCAAAACTGTGTGTGTGAATAAATTATTAGATACAACTTTAGACTTAAGTCGTAACAGTAAGTTCAGTAACCTATTACTTAGTGAATTAGTATTAGTATTACTCAGTGCTTTTTTTGTAAAAAAGTAGGTGCTGGTCACTGGTACTCATTGTCATTGATGGATTGTTGTTTGTTGTTGAGCCTTCTCGTCCATGAGGGGCATCTACCGATCATCGTCGGCGTCTGCGATTCCTCCAAGGGCATAGGCCACCTACGAGAGACCTCCAGGCATCTCTATCCTGGGCCAGCTTCTCCAGGATCTTCCATTCATGGCCAATTCTCTTGATGTCTGCCTCCAATTCTCGGCGCCAAGTGTTTCTTGGACGGCCTCTTTTCCGCTTACCCTGTGGGTTCCATTTCAGGGCTTGCTTTGTTGTGTTAGGAGCAGGTTTCCTTAGTGTATGACCAATCCACCTCCACCGCTTCTGGAGAATCTCTTCCTCAATGGGCTTCTGTTTTGTCCGCTGCCACAGTTCCTGGTTGCTGATTTTGTCTGGCCAGTGAATTCTGAGAATCCTTCTTAAACAGTTGTTGATGAAGGACTGGATTCTGGTCAAGTTTACGGCCGTTGTTCTCCATGTCTCGGCTCCATATAGCAGCACAGGTTTTACCATAGCGTTAAAAATCCTTACTTTTAACTTGCTGCCTAAGTTGTTAGAGACCCAAACATTCTTGAGTTGCTGGAAGGCTGCTCTTGCTTTTCCGATCCTTATTTTGACGTCCGCATCTGTACCACCTTGCTTATCTACCACGCTGCCAAGGTAAACAAAACTGTCCACCTCATCAAGGGCTTCTCCTTCAAGCATAATGGGTGATGTACTGGTGGCATTAACCTTGAGGATTTTACTCTTCCCTTTGTGAATGTTGAGACCCATGCTAGCAGAAGTGGCTGCGACAATGTTTGTTTTCTCCTGCATCTGTTGTTGGGTATGTGCAAGAAGGGCAAGATCATCGGCAAAGTCAAGATCATCCAGTTGATCCCACAAGGTCCATTGGATGCCATTCCTTTTCTGCTGTGTAGATGTTTTCATCACCCAGTCAATGGCTAACAGGAAGAGGAATGGTGACAGCAAGCAACCTTGTCTCACACCAGTCTTCACCTGAAACGCATCTGTCACCTGCTGGCCATGGATAACTCGGCAGTTTATCCCTTCGTACATGTTTCTGATTATATCCGTAATCTTCTGTGGCACCCCGTAATGCCTTAGCAATCTCCACAAGGTTTGCCTGTCAACACTGTCGAAGGCTTTTTCATAGTCAACAAAGTTGACATAGAGCGGTGAGTTCCACTCTAGTGACTGCTCTAGAATGATGCGCAGTGTCGCTATCTGGTCCGTGCAGGATCTGTTGGTGCGAAAGCCAGCTTGTTCGTCCCGCAATAGAGGGTCTACAGCGTTTTTCATCCTGTTAAGTAGTACACGGTTGAAAACCTTTCCTGGGATGGACAGCAGGGTGATCCCTCTGTAGTTCGAGCAGGAGCTTAAGTCTCCTTTCTTTGGGATCTTGATAAGGTATCCCTCTTTCCAATCGGAAGGAACTTGCTCCTCTTCCCATATCTTCATAAACAGAGGGTGCAGCATTTCCACACTGGTTTCCAAGTCCGCCTTCAGTGCCTCTGCTGGGATGCCATCGGGTCCTGCAGCTTTTCCATTTCTGAGTTGTTTAATGGCCCTGCTAATCTCTTCTTTGGTGGGACTATTACAGTCAATTAGTAGGTCATTATCGGCTGGTTGAATATCTGGTGGATTCCTTGGCTCAGGCCTGTTTAGGAGCTCTTCAAAGTGCTCCTTCCATCTCCCTCTCTGTTGCTCCTCACTTGGTATGGTGTTTCCCATTTTGTCCTTTACTGGTCTCTCTACCTTGCTAAATTTCCCTGACAGCGTCTTAATGGTATCAAACAGTTCCCTCATGTTCCCCTGTTGAGCTGCATCCTCTGCTTCTTTAGCAAGTTTATCAACAAATTCCTTCTTGGCCCTCTTGATGCTTTTCTTAACTTCCTTATTTGCATCTGCATACTCCTTCTGGGCCTTGTTTTTCTGTGCTCGGGTGCGGCTGTTATTCACTTCTGCTTTCTTTCTTTTCCTTTCTTCTATTTTACTCAGCGTACCTGCTGTCATCCATTCTTTGTGTGCCAGTTTCCTGTTTCCTAGCACTTCTTGGCATGTTGACTGTACTGTTTCTTTCATGCTTTGCCATTTCCCTTCGGTGGTTTCATCTTCCAGTATTTCTTGTAGGACTTGGAACTTGTTGAATAGTGAGATTTTGAATTCTTCCTTTTTGGCTTGGTCCTTCAGGAGGGAGGTATTATACCGAGTCCTGTATGCTGTTTGCTCGGTATAATGTCTCTTTAGTTTTAATTTCATCCTGGCCACAAGAAGATGGTGATCTGAGGCAACATCAGCTCCCCTCTTAACACGTACGTCTTGGAGAGATCGCCTGAATTTTTTAGAAATACATACATAGTCTATTTGGTTCATCGTTCTCATGTCCGGTGAGACCCATGTAGCTTTGTGAATCCTCTTGTGCTGGAAAATACTCCCCCCTATGACCAGGTCTGCTGCGGCACATAGGTCAGCAAACCTCTCACCATTGTCGTTCATCTCGCCTATCCCTTGCTGTCCCATAACCTCTTCGTACCCTGTGTTGCTATTGCCGATCTTGGCATTAAAGTCTCCCATGAGGACGACGATGTTCCTCCGTGGGCGACCCTGGACTATGGTCATTACTCTATTGTAGAATTCTTCTTTGTCTCCTTCATCACTTTCATTAGTTGGTGCGTAGCATTGTATAACATCTAGGTTGATGCTACGTTTCTTTGTTCGAAAGGTTGCTAAAAGAATTCTAGGTCCATGGCCTCCCATCCAATGAGTGCTCCTTGCGCTGCCCTTGATAGCATCATAGCAACACCCAGGGTATGTGGGGCATCGTCTTCTTCGTGTCCCGAAAATAACACCATCTCTCCTGAGATTAATCTCTTCTGTCCCCATCCAGTCCATCTTGCTTCACTAATTCCGAGAATGGTGAGCTTATAGTTCCTCATCTCAGCGGCTATTTGTGCAGCTTTACCCGCCTCGTACATGGTGCTGACATTCCAAGCTCCAATGACGGTGGTAGTCCTGGTAGAAATGATGGTTGTCGGCCTAATAGCTTCCAGGTTTTGGCTTTCACTATTAGGCGTCATATTTTCCTCCTCAAGGAATCCATCCTCTCCCAGGACTGAAATGTCTTTTGTTACTCTTTTTTCCGGTGTTTTTTGTAACTATGATTTTTTACATGGCAGGGTTGTTGGCCTTGCGCACAACCACTTGGGGGGTCGCCCCTCACAGCTCAATGGGTAGCTGCCTTTGTTCGGGTTAGGTCCCTAGCCTTTGTGGATCCCTCCACTTCCTACAAGGCAGTAGGGCTGATTTTGGTCCACCCCGGTATTTTATTTCCTCGGTACCCTCCATATCTGGTGGGCTTTCCCCTATCCGCCGGCTGGGGAGGCGCTCGATAGAAGATCAGCATCTCCCACGAGCAATTTTTTATGGATTGCCTAACTTTTAACTACCAGTTCGCACCTTGATGCAAGCTAAATCACAACTGCAAAGATACTAAATGACTAAAACAATTTTATTTTGTAATTAACCAATAAGAAAATATGTTAAAATACAAGAAAAGTAATAATTTTTTCCCACATTGAAAAAGGTGCAGGTACGCCGTACCTGTGCATACCGTCACCAAAAAAGCACTGGTATTTATTACTATACTATACTATTGATTCTAATTGTTACTAATAGTTAGGAACAATAGTCTATAACTAATTATACTAATGATTAATGTATTACTATTTAAAATTTAAATTTACTATTACTTTATCGGTTACGTAACTTTACAGTTTACTATTACTCTATACTATAATAGTGTATTAGTATTAGTATTAGTAATTAGTCTATTAACTCTGTTAGAGTCTATTACTATTACTATATAGTATTAACTATGCTTATATAATATATACTTATACATACTATTACTGTTACTATTTAATTATTTTTAAAGAAGTTACATTTTATTAAAGTATTACTTTACTTTATTAAAGTTAAAGACATTTA
>CALYLW010003126.1:0-16286 GCA_944989445.1 Ampullaceana balthica | reverse complement strand
TTTGCCAAAACGTTTGTTGTTTTGTGACAACATTTTAGGCTCACTCATAAAACAATCAATAATATTTGTTTCAACCCTTTATAACGGCCTGCCAGTTAGTTATACACATCTCTCTCTAATAGTCTAATCGTTTTAAATTATTATCATCTTGCGTTTTTTAATGTACAATAATATAAACACAAGAACGTTTGAAAATGAAATGTTTATCTTCCTTAAAATAATATTAGTAGACTACTATAGTATATCTATGTATTCTATTTTTTGTCTATATTATATTATAACACATACATCTAATATAAATTGAGATATTTTATTTAATAATCTAAAAATTATCAAGCTATGTATATAAAGATTAATTTTAATTTAATTTAAAAATAAAATATTAAAATCATTATCGTTAACCACAAAGTTTAGGTGTAATTATTTGTATAGCCACACGCACAACCCTAATTTTCAAGACAAATATAAGTTGTCAGGTTACAATCAGCGAGAAATTGTTTAACAACTTTTAGCTGTGATTAAAAGTACATGTAATACATTTTGATAAACCATTAATTTCAGGTAAATAACAATACAAAATACGTTTTAAAACTTTGCAATATTATTAAAATTTGATGGGGTGTGTTTTGTAGTGTCGTATGAAGACTTCATAGACACATTTGTGTAGAAAATTTTGTATTTTAACACTTTTAGAATCATGAGTAAAACGTCGGTTTAAATGCTCTCATATGTAGTTTAAAATATAGAACAACAAGTGATTTTACAAAATATTAATGTGTTAATAATATTACGCCCATTATTATACACGCCACACTTGCTTTTCTGTTTATAAAATTAGAAATTGGAAGTAAATAAATTATTGATCAGAAAAATAATGTCAACTATAACAAAAAGATAAAGAATGACTAAGTCCCTCCCATAATAAAAATAAAAATGAGTGTTCGTATCAACACTTTTTATCTACATAACACAAAGTGAAAATGTAATATCCCATTAATATTTCGGAAGAGATGTGACTGGGTTTTTTGCAATATGTTTATGTCCACGAGAGGTCAGCTGTTTATCGCACAATTTTACTCTATGAATAATTTCCCCATATTTATAAAGAATTAGTGCCACCATATTTAAGTGTACTGGCTTTGAAAAATGGTTAAATTTATACCATCAAACTACGATGGTGTTAAATTTATACCATCAAACTACGATGGTGTTAAATTTATACCATCAAACTACGATGGTGTTAAATTTATACCATCAAACTACGATGGTGTTATATGTATACCATCAAACTATGATGGTGTTAATTTATACCATCAAACTACGATGGTGTTGAAGTGTTAACTCACCATCTACTTTAACAAAATACATTTTAAATGAATCGATTTATAATGAATACAAAATAACCCACATTCAAAGTACACAACCACACTTATGTTTTCTTCATGTATTTTAAAAATTGTTTATATATTTTCTAGCACATCATTACAAATCATCTATAGGCAATAGCTACATTCCCAAAAGCAGCATTGAACAAAATTAACAAAGTTGTAACTTTAAAATGTAGTTTAAAAATAATTTAATGAAGCTAACACAGTCGTATTGAAAATGTTGCACGCAGATGTGTTCACACTGTAAAACATTTAATTATGTATCTCTTTGTCTCTGTATTTTATTATAGTTACGGCTTTCATGCAATAGATTTAAATTCAAAAATTCTTTTTTTTTAAATCTCGTTTTCTTTTTTAAATTACATCCCAACATCCACCCAGAATTTGTGTCTGGATAATGAAAAAAAATATGTGCCACGTTTGTCAATAATCAACTATAGTATAATTTTAAAATATATCTATTTGTCTTGAACATTTTTTTACACATACTTTTTACAGAAATTATAACAAATTATCAAATAATTGGAGCACTATTCCGCTGAGTATTAACACTGTAAGTAAAATAAGTCAAAATCTGTTTCACATTTGCTGGTCTAAAGCACGCACGGCGAGTAGCTTCATACATGTTAGCCTCAAAATTTCGTTTAATCTACATATACAACTCACCAAAGCGAGTATGTGCAAACAAACATGACAAATGACCTTCACTGGGGTCGAACAATCTGTTAATGGTTTGCAAGTAATACTGATGGAGAAAAGACGCGTCGAGACTATTGATGCTTTTTTATTTCACTTTCGTTGTTCATTCACAGAATAATATAAATTGCGTAGTGTAGAGGGTATTACATCAGCCTAACACAAGGAAGGTCCTGGGTTCAAGCTCCAGCTGAGACATATTTTTTTTAATTTGTAAAAATGTTTTTGTTTGTGCCCGTTCGTTTCCAACTTTCTTTTCGAACATGACTTCTCAACATGGCTGTAAAGTTTATTTCTCAACATTGGAATAACTTAGGCGACGTGCTCTCCGTTGTTCTCAGGGACAGAAAAGTAGTCATACACTCTCCTCAACAATACGTTCAGTACATGAATACTTTATGAGTATATGGTGGCGAGGCAGACATAATCGTGATTTCCTAAATACTTCCCGCCAGTATCATCATTTACTTCCGAGAACGTCCAAATACAGCTCTCCTCGAGTTTACAATCCTGGTCAACATTTATTTTTATAACTGCTCTTTAGCGGTCCTTCCGATCATGGCCATTACGAAGTAAACTTGCCTCTCACTCTCACACGTAATGACTTTCTTGTGCCATCTATTGAAAAAAAAATGTCCACACAAATTTCAAAGCCACCTTATCACACTAATGTGACGTCATTTTGCCACTATCCTGATAAACATGTACAACCGCATTAAAAAAAAACAAACATGAACGAACAGATTCCGCAGAAGAATTCCAATCCACCATCTATATATATATATATATATATATCTATATAACCAGGACGAGCACAAGACGGTGCAAATAAGTTTGACGAATGCCCCTCGCCAGTGTGCATATTTCGAGACTAACAATGCGTCGACGACCCCCCCCCTCCCCCCGAGGTTCATTCCCGTTGTTCTAATTTCTTCCAAATGTCTTGTGTGTCCATTCTCCCCCCTCCCCCCTTTCTTTGCACAATCTATGAGCAAATCTGCGGCGCATGCTACGCCACGGGTCGCATCTATTTATTTATTTATTTTTTTTTATGTATATGTGTGTGCGTAAGTTACTTTAAGTTTTGTCATGGCCAGCTGTTTCGTTCATATTTTTTGCCAACTTAGATATTTTCATGTTATATTTGGATTTGGTATTAAATTGTTACTCATTGTTTGAAGGGTTATCATTAAATGGTGTTATCATTAAATTGTGTTATCATTAAATGGTGTTATCATTAAATGGTGTTATCATTAAATGGTGTTATCATTAAATGGTGTTATCATTAAATGGTGTTATCATTAAATTGTTTTATCATTAAATGGTGTTATCATTAAATGGTGTTATCATTTAATGGTGTTATCATTAAATGGTGTTATAATTAAATGGTGTTATCATTAAATGGTGTTTTCATTAAATGGTGTTATCATTAAATGGTGTTTCTTAGTTTTTTATTCATGTAAGCTGAGAATATTTTAAAATTAACAGTTTGCTATTAAACTTGGACTTTTTTTTCTCACTTCCCCGAAGGTTTATGGCATAATTCTTTTAAAACATACCAATCTTTGGTTTCTTTCAATTTATTCATTTTTAAAGAGATCGTTGCAACGCATGACGGGTCTGCTAGTATTAAATAAAAGATATTGAATTCATAATTTTCCTATAGAAAAACATCAACAAAGAAAAGCCATCTTTTGATTTTTGGGAGGAATAAAAATCGTATTCCCCCCCCCAGTCGTGAGGTGGGATTCGTCCATACTGTCGGTGTGTCCAAGCCCAAATGGCTTTATATCTTTTAAAACATAAGACACTGCCCCTTTCATGTCCAGCCTTTTTTTATTTAAAGATCTCTCTGCTACGACTGTTTCTTTCCCTTTATTTTCCTAATTTGTTTTAATGTTATTTGTGTGTTGGGACTGTTTTATTATTGCAAGTTAACTGATATTTTTTTTAAATAAAAGTTTTCGCGTTCAATGTGTTTCATTGTATTTCTTAATTTCTTTCTAGATGAAAAAATTTGACTTCCTTTTTTCTGACATAAAATCGTACACAGTAAATTTTAGGCTTGGGTGTCATCCCCTGACGGGTGTCACCCGGGGCGGCCCGCCCCCCCCCCGCACCCCCCTAGTGATGCCACTGCATACACACACACATACACACACACAAAGTAAATAAAGCTGCAAACAAAAAATACTAATGCCTTCAAGGCTGCATTAAAAAGAAATATCTTCAAAATTTATTTTTCAAAATAATTAAACAGCAATCAAATATTTCTTGAAACGATCACCGTAGCTTATGTTCACCGTAATGTCTTTAGGATAAAGACATTTAGGCATTAAAGATTTTTAATATTGTCGTTAGGATATGAATGTCTTACATTGAATGCTTTGATGAGTATATTATGTGTGTTACTATTTTTATGAATCGATGTGAGCCCAGGAGTTTGACGACGTACTGCGCTATATAAATGATCAAATTGTTATTATTATTATTATTATCATTATCATCATTAATATATACTTTTGTATATTTTACACAAAACCTTTATATTCTTTGTATATAAAATTGTATACATAAAATTTGTATGTGACTAGTCTTTGGTTTGACATATACAATTTATAACGTCTTTTTTCTAGATTTTATATCCATATACAATAAGCTTTTACTTGTTTTAAACTTAGACTTTATAAACATGTGTTTAATCGTACTCGAATTTTTTTTTCACTTTTACATTATCTTAAAAAATACTAGAATTTCTTAAACATTCTTCTCTTGCAGAAACATTTCAAGGCAAAATACAAATTGAACAATTTATGATAATCCTTGCAACCTTCACTATAATGTGTTGGATCCCTTTGCCAACTATTTAATTAATCTCTTAAAAATCCTCATCTATATCAAACGACTTAAATTTGTGTTACTAAAACTATGTTATGGTAGGAAATGGCGTTATGTTTCAATCTGTCTCTATAACTTGATGGCAGTTTGTGTAAGCACGAGTATCCACTGTTCAGATAGTTTACATTTTGTGTAAGCACGAGTATCCTCTGGTCAGATAGTTTACATTTAGTGTTAGCACGAGTATCCTCTGGTCAGATAGTTTACATTTTCTGTAAGCACGAGTATCCTCTGGTCAGATAGTTGACATTTTGTGTTAGCACGAGTATCCTCTGGTCAGCGAGTTGACATTTTGTGTTAGCACGAGTAGCCATTGGTCGTATAAAACGTGCAGTGTAAAACACGTTAGTTTGTCCTAGATAGTATCGAAATAGTGAAAAAACAGATCCGGAAAAAAACCAAAAAAATATTGTTTTGTGAGTTCACGATACACGTGTTAATTTAAAACGTTTTTACAAAATATGTGCAATAAAATTGAGTGCAAGAACTTAGAAATATTGTTGCAAGGAATATGGTGTGATAATAAGTATTCATCATAAAAGAAATAAGTCTCTTAAATTAAGCAGTATCATAAATTCATGTGAACATAAAAGAAGACGTGCCACTAATACAATAAAATATTTATTTACCCTTCAGCGCCATCTAACCGTCTAACAGGCCGTTAGTTGTCTTGATTTAAGAAAAAAGAAAATTCAAAGAAACAAGTGAGTAGAGATAAGCGATAATTTGCCACAAAGTTTCACGGAAGTGTACGTCACAGCTTTACAAAGTTTTATGGCGATCAGATAAATAAGTAATATATTTAAAACGTACATAAAATATACATTTAATGCCTATGGCCCACTTGAATAATCCTTTTTTTTAAAACAAATATTGCCATTTTACTTAATAACTAACATATTATCAGAGCCATCGGGTGAATTAAATAATATTTATAAAGCTTATATCAGCAAATAATAACCTTAAGGGCCCTTGTATCTAATCGGTGAAAGATGTAAATTCCATTACCAATATAGATTTAAAAAAGGGTCATGATGTATATGCGGCGTGTTATTATTTTTTTCAAGATCGTGTAAAATTAAATGGGAATAAAGAAATAAACCTTTAAAAATAATTTTACATAACATTATTCTGTAGTACTAAACCAAATAACTAGACCCAAATCTTCAAGAAATAATTAATCGGTCTTTAATTACGTAATTTTCAAATCAATCTATCTACATACAGTTTTATTTACTAATAATTAGATCAGAAATAGGTATGTAGTTATCTAAGCAACACAGAAAATGTAAATTAAGGGAATATTATTTCTACTCTCATGTTCCTTTTTGTATAAACTATATGAAAATCTTAAAATAACATGAACTAGGGAAATCACATTGTTTTAATCGGAAAGAGAATGAACCGGTGAAGAGAAATTTTTGCAATTTATAGATATGTAATCAATGAATACATAGGAATCGAAGTCAAGTGGCGTGCTACTTATATATATTACCGATAGCAGCCATTACATACCGTCTCTATGTGAAACAATTAGACATACACATAAATAATAGTTAATAACTTAGTTTGATAGTTTTCATATCTCTTTTATAAAAAAACAACACTTTTTTAAAATCGATATCGTAATACAAGTTAATAGTTTCTATTATTAGTTTTAGCTTCCATACTTTACACATATTTTAAGCAATGCAAATTAATAATAACATGTCTCACACAATTAAATTTTAATTTAATAAAATCTGACTATAGCCATCTTCTCATTAATCTTGCCAGCTAAGTTTTCTCAATTACAAAGACATTATTTTTTTATAAAGCCTGTACCGGTGCATCTTTGGTGCGGTGATAAATGGAGATACAATTTAACACAACTTAGTTTTTACAATAACATTTCCTTAAATACAAAATATTTTGAATCTTTTTTACCGAAAATATAGGGCAATTTGATCATTGATATGATTCTAAATTTATTATTATTGAAAACGTTTTACTATGCAAATATTTTATTTCTCTAATACTGCTTATTTCATGGTACATTTCTAACATTCTAAAAACACGCGCACAGAAACAAAAGATACACAGATTTGATAATCTAAGGAAATTAAAGTGGACAGTCATGTATCCACAATATATCATCTATGATGTCTTAATTTATAAAGTTCAGTTGGTGTTTGTATGTAGGTATGTTTCACTTTTTCAACTTTAAGTTACACAATCAAGGAAAAAAAAACAATGGACGGGGACCAAATTTGTCAGGATGGTTCCTTGAGTATAGCTTCATCATTGTCCCTTATGCCTAAAAGCCGTAAATTAAAAAAAAATTTGAAAATGCATAGACAAAGATTGAAAAGTTAAACCTCATTGGGGCCGTCAATAAATTGTATAAAGTACGTCACGCTATGTTTGACCATTTTAACTCCCCCCTCCCAACTGTCACAAATTGTCACACTTTCTTACACCCCCTCCCCCACTCTGGAGCGTGACGTACTTTATGGAGAGCCCCATTTCCATATTGAACAACTTTACGCAGACGCTCAAAAAGGGTTATTTTTGATGCAGTATTTTCTAAGGCTTCAATTTGAGCGGTGCGCGATCTAAAATCTTTTATTGCCTGATTACGGTGCACACATTTTCATGTTCACATTTCAAATTGAGCTGTGTCATATGTGCAGTGGCGTAACTAGGAATTAGTAGGGATTTTGGGGCCCCGGGGGGGCTTAACCCCTTTGGGGATCCCACATAAATCGCTGTGGCATAATATTTAATGTAAAACAAAATGAGACACTAATTCGGGGGCCCCCCTCAAGTGGGGGCCCGGGGAATTTTTGAATTTGGACCTCACTCCCCCTCCCATAGCTACGCCACTGCATATGTGTCATATTATTATAACATTTATATTTGTTTGGCTTTGCGGCACAAACCAGTGGCCTTTTTTTACTGGTACATTCTTTATATCATAGAAGCAGATACGTTTAAAATATCTTATTACAATTGTTACACGATGCATGGGATTATTATGTGTGAATGAAATTGGGAATTTTGTTTTGATTCAATACTCGACATTTAATAAAAACACAATTCTGTAATTTGTGAGTTTATTTCGTGTGAAAATCGATGGCATATTTCAAATAAATTATTATTATTATTATTACACGTAAAAAGAAAGTTTACATAACCTATACATTTATACAATTTAAACTTTGGCAGCCGTTCTTATTAACAGAACTAGATTAAACTACATCAGGTTAACGTGAAAACGCCTAATTATTTTGTATTGTGAATTGAATATGCTATGCTCATTCCTTTGTGGTTGGAATAACATAAGCCATTTTTTAAATTTATATTTTTTCTTCATTGTTTTACATGCGTTTATTAAGAGACAGTTAATTTCTTAGTTTTTTTTTGTTGTTTTTTTAATGTGTCTTTTTTTATTTGAAAATGTGTCACATACCTTCTTTATTTTTTAGGAAGGAATTCTGTTGTGGGGGTAGGGAATATAATTTACAAAAAATGAAGCCTTATTGGTAATAGGGACCCAATTTTATTCCAATAGCAAAAAGCCTTAAATTTAAATAGTAAAATATAGACACAAATATATAACAATACAAACATTATTTCCATATTTAAAAATAAATAAATAAATACGTTAAAAAACTAAAGCTTTTTTTTTCCAGTATGTTGTAAGAAGACTTTATTTTAAGCCAGAAAATTTCTATATCCTTTTATTGTCTAAATATGGTGCGCACATTTTCTGGAATTCGTTTTAATACGACTGCTTTAGTTTCTTTCAAGTATTTTTAGAAAGTACATTTCACATATAACATTTATAATTTAGTTTATTGGCGCTGTAGGTTAAGTAGCTTTTGCCTTTTAGAGTGTAGTGATATATGTTCTTTATCTCATAGAAGCTGTTACAAATATTGTATTAATTACAATAATATTGTGTTATGATGCAGTGTCGTAAATATATATGAGCTTTTTGAGTGACGAGAGTTGTAGAGATCTTTTGGAAAACTGTCAATTATGTTTATTTAGTACATGTGGGAATGAAATTGTAAATTTAGTTTTTATGTTTGTCAAAAGTCATAATTTAATGAAATGTACCTTTTAAAAAGTAAGGACAATGTATGAGGCACTGATTTAAGTGAATTCATTTCACGTGATAAAATGGTAAAAAAAAATTATAATTTTGAATAGGGCTGCGGAAATTAACGATTAATTTCTCGATTAATCGTTTAAAATTTTAACGATTAAATTATTTGTAACGATTTTAATCGACCCATCACTTACAAATTATTGGAAGTCAAAAATTAAAAACTATAATAATAAAAAAAAATAGTGGCCGATAATAATAAATTTCCAGACGATTACACGAACATTTATTTTAATACGATATAAAAATATAGCTACATATTTGTTAGTGTTATTGAAATAGATGTTGAAAAAATATGTATTTTCAATGGCTATTTTAAAAGTTATATCTATGTGATTTAATTAAGATATTATTCAAATACAAGAACATAAAAATCGAGTGTGTTAGTATTTCTTGAAAAGCAAATAGTTTGCAGGTTTAAATAATAAATTTGATAGTGTGCATTAAGTGAAAACTATTTTTTTATTTAAAACAAATGACGAAAATTAAAGACACACAAATTCCATAAAAATATTATCTTTCATATTAGCGGTATTACGTCATCAGTTTTAGCCATGGAATATTATTTGAATCAAACCCAATGAAAATATGACCTTTATTATAGTTCAACACTTCATTCAACTTATATTACACTTAACGATAATTTTATTTACCTATTATTTGAGAGTTATGTTAAAAATATAACATGTATTGTATAACTATAGATTGAATATGTAATTTATTTTACCATACAGAGAGTTTTATTATTTATTTGTATTTACAAATGCATTCTCAATGAGGTAGTCATCTATACTTTGCTACCAACAATTTAAGACAAGAATTCTTGTCATATATTAAGATACAGTCAAAAGAACGTTGAATGTTTAGTTAAGGTTTTATGGGACAAATAAATAATTCAAGTTTGTGATAAAGTTTATCGATTATTTTATTACAATTTTTCGCTGATTTTTTTGGCATCACTTGCCAACAGACTGGCATGGTCTGTGGACGCATTTTTCTTCTGTATAGAAGGAGCGACTGTATAGATAAGACAAGACGAACTTACAAATAGAAACTTAACAATTGATATCCTCTCCCATACAGAGTCTCTTTCCGTTCATTTCTAAAGAAACAAAATATTTATATTGTTATAAACACACATTTGTAGCAAATGAATTAATATTCTGCGTGTTTAGAGAGGAAAAAAAAATAATAAATTTGGGATCTTTTATTAAAATGTATTTGTGTTAGTGACATGTCATTATAAGACCACAGCAAAAGTGGCCATACTCATTAATGCCAGTTTCTAAATATAGCAATAAAACCTCTTGTCTTTACCATGTGAAAATAAGGAACATAAATTTTTGTTTAAATAGCATTTGCATTATAATAACATGCATTAGTAATTGAGATATAATAAGGCTGTTTACTTGTTTTGCGTTTAATATAGCACATTATTTTAAATAAACTATATACTAAAAACCTTTCTTTTAAAAAAAAAGTTAGAAGAAATAATTTTATAATATAAAGAGAGGGGGGGATTTGAAAAACAAATTATTTTCCCTGATAAATGCAAATTTTATACATATTTTGGTCATATTTGTCTTGAAGAATGAGATTTAATGCAACTTAAAATAACTTATATTTGTTTTTAATGCAAAACTTTTCTTTGGGGCGTCTATAAATGACGTCATTCGATTCTTTCCGAGCTTCCCCCCTCATCACCCGTCATGAAAAGTTAGCCCCCCCCCCTCCCCGGCTCGCAAATGTAACGTCATAAACTTATTTCCTATTTGAAAATTACCATGTTTCAAATCATATTATTCTTACTTATTTATGCACTTAATGTTAGACTGCACTCTAATCTCATAACACGCATGAAGCCATTTAAATCGTTATTAAATAAATTTTAAATGACAAATATTTAAGTAGAACTTTTATTTAAAGTTGCGAGTTGTGTTGTAAAGTAACATTTCTTAAACACCCCCCACCTCCTCTTAAACACCCCACCTCCTCTTGGAATGTCGTCACAAATGTGAGAAACACCTCCTCTTGGAATGTCGTCACAAATGTGTGAATCTCAACCCTAGGTGCGAAATGCCATTCATGACGGCCCTTTTGTTTATAAATTTGTAGTGCATCGTTGTTTGATAAAGGTAAATGACGTCATCATTTCTGCCCTAAGTAATTATTTATGTATTTAATGTGACGCTGTACTCCCTATAAGAACCACAATATATTTTGTTCAGTCCGAGTTATAACTAAGTTTTTATAGAAACTAAAATTAGAACAACACTTATGTATTTATTATCAAGCTATGTATTTTAGGAAAATTTGTCCTTACCATTCAGTGACAAATAATATACACAATATTTTGAGGCCCGATACAATTGTTTATCTATGTTAAATAACTCGAAAAAATTGTTGTTTAATTATTACTATTATTATTATCATAATAATATTATGAAAATTACTATTTTTATTATTATTTTACGTTTAAAACACTGGTAAAACTAGCCAGAGAAAACCCATGTCCAGAATATACCCGGTGTAACAGGTCACATTAAACCCATGTCCAGAATATACCCGGTGTAACAGGTCACATTAAACCCATGTCCAGAATATACCAAAGGAGTTAAAGTATCCCAAAGCGAAAAGATACCCCGAACTAAAGGTCAGCTTATACCGCTATGATAATATCAATAGACAGTTTTAAACTGATGAATTACTAACTTTTTAGGCATTCTATTGGTGTGTTAAATCTATAAAGAAGGAAATATATTGTATTTACAATAAAATACAATAATAAAAGACATCATAATACCATGTCTGATAGGACGGTCACTTTTTATTCAAGGCTACACCATATACAACTATAGATGAAGTTATTATTTTTAAATGTTATTCTTTTAGAGTTGATGCATACAAAAGATTGTTGTATAAACATGTTGAAACAATGGCACTGCATATTACAATCTTAATAAACACAATACATCACTTTATTGTTAACCCTCGGATACGAATTAAATTATATAGAAAGAAACATCAGATCGAATGATATATTTCTATTTTTTAAATGTCATTTTGTGGTAATGTTTCAAGAAATAAACATAATTCTAATTTCAAAATTATAAGATTATACAAAATCATAAAGAAATCATTATTTGTTTCTGCTATAATGTAATGACCCAATAAGTCGAGCTATATAAAGCAATAGTCATATATCATCTAATGACATAAATAATACATTGGTCATGCGCCATCATTTAATTTAATCAAATTTTAGTTTATTTGACCTCATTTCCTGTCTATGAATACAGAAATTATTTCCTGATTCGTTGCATTAAGATCAAATATAACATTCCTACAGTGTTTGCCTCTAATCGTATTATGTGAATAACTTGTAATATTTGTATGATTTGCATCCTTCAAAATATCATTTAAAATACTAAGACTTGTCATATCTATATTGGAAAATTTTGTAATTAAGACAAAATTCCTAAAACTAGTCATGAGTTTGATTAAGTTAAAAAAGTAAGCTTAATTTCCAAATACGTGTCATGATCATGTCCAGTTGTGGATCAGTTAAGAAAAAAAATCTAAACCAAGTATTGTTAACAATGTCTGGACATGAACAAGCTAAGCATAATACTTAACTATTTTAACTATATCTTGTACATAAATATTTTAGATCAACTCCAATACAAAAGTTATCATTATTGTTAGACATGAATCTCTTTAAATGAGAATACAACACATGTACTTATTATTAATATTCATACAATAGATGAAATATATCCAGGTCGTTGACAAAATTCAGGCGGAATAGCTTAATGTTTTACTAATTATAACATGACAAATAAATATAGAGTCACGTGTGCAACAATACATATACGAGGTAAATTAAGTGAATTTTATTTCTCTTCTTATGATCCTCGTTTTATGAAACACCTGAAATCCTAAAAATATCATAAAATAGGGAATTAACATTGTTTATTAGTATATGTGTGTGTGTGTGTGTGTGTGTGTGTGTGTGTGTGTCGTTTTCCCGTCGTGATCGCCTAGGGCCTAGGACAGTGATGGTGAACCTATGCCACGCGTGCCATAGACGGCAAGCAGAGCCTCATCAGCCGGCACACAACTAAAATATTACTTCTTTAATCAAACCACTTTGTTGGCACTTTGTGTTGGCATTTTGCAATATATAAGTAGGTTTTACATGATTTTTGGGCACGTGGCCCCACAAAGGTTCGCTCTTGTCCATAAGTTCAGGGCTATTTATAGTTCTTAGTTTATTTTCAAAACTCTTCAATCCAGAGTAAAAAAACAAGTGCATATTGACTTGGTGTTTTCCTACATAACTACATGATTTCTGCTAATTTTAGGATTCTCAAGCTTTAATGAACTATTTATTTTGGTTGTTGACACGTGACAATGTTAATATGCTCTTATAAAATGTGGTACTGCTCCTATCTAGATCATGTTTTTAAAATTTTACTTTCATTTATTTATTAATCTATATATATAAATCCCTTCGTGTGACGATGCTAGACACCACGCAAGTATGTGCCAATGAGCATGACGAATGACCCTCGCTGGTGTCGACCAATGTTTCGATACCAACAATGTTCCTTGCGTTCACTTACATTGTTCCTTCACAGCATAACGTGAGATTCGTAGTGTACTGGTTATCACGTCCGCCTTATACGGGGAGGGTCCTAGGTTAAAGCCCCAGCGAAAACATTTAAAAAAAAATTTTTTAAACATAATCTGTTTGTGCCCGTTCTTTTACCCCTTTATTGCCAACATGGCTGACCCTCGCTAGGGTCGGCAAATCAAAGTTTATGGTTGGCCAGCTAATGTGGTAAAGGGTGGTGGGCAGGTAGATAACCACAGTGCGAATATCTCGTGATCAACAATGAGTCGGCTGTCCCCCCCACCCCCCAACAGACGTTCACTCGCGTTGTTTTGACTTCTTCGTGCTGTAGTTTGTGTCCGTTCTTTCTTCACTTTCTTTGCACTCTCCATGAGCAAGTTTGCGGCATATGCTATGCCGATTGTTGTCTAGTATAATATATTTATTTTTTAAGAACGCCAATATACGATTCCTTTCATTGTAGTAGTTAAATAGATTCACTAGGGAAAGTGTTTCTTTGTTTACTTTTTTCCATTGGTGTAGTGATTGATATCTAGCGTAATATAACAAAAAAATTACATGCGCATCGATCAGTTAAGTTCATCATTAATATATTTCCGTGGTAGTTTTAATTACATAGTTCTGTGGCGAGAAAGATGTGAATTTATGTTTGGCAAGTTTGTCTAGGGGTATATTGTTTAAATAATCCTTCCCGCTCACAACACATAAACTTTAGTGATCTCTCTCAGTCGATATATCAATATATGAAACTGGTTCCAAATGATAACAGTAATACCACCAATTAAATATCCCTTCTTTGGCCTAGCTTTATCATCATCAAGGCTAATCCTTGTAACCGAATGTTTATGGTGTTTGTACTTAAGTGCAAGGGTCGTCGCGCCCCACTCCGTGTGGCGGTTGGTTCTGCACGCTCCCTGGTCAGTAGGTGTGTTGAAGCGTTCAGCTGGGTAGTGCTGCCCCACATACGGCTCCGTCAGTGCTGACGTGTGTGGTTTGTTCTTCAGGGTCCATCTAGCTGAATCGTTCAGTTCCTATAGCTTGGCAAACTGCTCACCTATGGTTCCAGGTGACTTCGGCGATCACGGAAGTGTGAACTACCGGCTTCTATACGTATAATGTGGTTACACGTATAGGCTTCGACATACGCAGTGTGCGTTTGTCGGCATCAGTTTACGTTAGACGTAATACTGGTAACTTGAGTTGTCCTCCTCAGGTTCCTGTCGATGGGTGCAGGGCTGAGGTAGGTTGTCAGTCCAAGTCGCTTGGAAAAGCGGTGGGTCCAGCTCTTGGTCCTGAAGGTTAACGACACTTCTCCCGGTACTGGCCGGTGCACAGAAACCAGAGTAAAAATAGAAAACGTATATGTGTAGTTTCTCTACTTTGTCTGCTTTAATCCATCCTTCTGGCTGCCGAGCATTCAGAGCAGGGTGCCAAAAGGGAATTAAAATAGATTCATATAAACAAATTAGCATTTAATATATTTACACAACATAAGGCTGAAATTAGGATATCATCTCTACCACCACGGGCGCAGCTCTAGCTGGCTGACACCTCGTAAGTGGAGTGAGGTACAAAATATAATAATGTTGTTCACTACACGCAAATACAACTTGGTCCATCTATTTGATGGAGCGCGTGTAATAATAATTAAGAAATAAACATAGGATATTCAAATCTCGCACGTGGCGCTCATGCGGTAATCATGAGGTTAACACATTCCAATAATTTCAGCATAGCATTCTGCACGGTTTAAAATTTAGATAATTACATGAATATATATACACACATACGAGGGAACAAAGCTGGAGTTCAACTTACATGGATTCTGGCTATAAAAGCAATGTCGGCTCACTCGCTGCAAGGATGTAAGCGGGTGTAGTGGTATGAACTAAGGTCACACAGACACTAATCCTCGGCTGTCGTCTTGGGCGGAAAAGAGAGCGAATTCTGGTTTGCCTTTCCTTTTATACCCGATGGGTAACATACTCAACCCTATTCTGATTGGTTATTACTTGTCATAGCTTAGTCATGCAACCGTGACCTGTCGCATGATCCCGGGGCATACCTAATCAGGTCGTGTCGCCGCATTGTTTACGGTCTCGGGTCGGAAAATAGTGAGCTTTCCTTTGTTCCACATAGTTCCCGTGCGCAGATGTGTTTGACTCCATAAATTTCGTCACAAGTCCTCTACTATTTTACATAAGACAATATTCAAATATATTTACATTAATTTAGCAAGTAATTTACATTTTAACAGAGGGTTAAATTTGAAAAAATAAAATATATAAAAATTAAAAGAAATGTTTTTTTTTATTACGTTACCATAATAACTTCATCTATAGTTGTATAGAGTGTAGCCCTGAATAAAAAGTGACCGTCCTATCAGACATCGTCATATGATGTCTTTTATAATTGTATTGTATTGTTAATAAAACATATGTCCTTCTTGAGTAGAGATTTTAACTTATCGTAAAAACTTAACACAAATATAGTGACTAATTTTTAATGTTTATTC
>CALYLW010003125.1:0-16290 GCA_944989445.1 Ampullaceana balthica | reverse complement strand
GAGTTGAACCTTAAATTTAGTATTACATGCTAAATTCATGTTATTGTAGTACTAGTTTAGTACTTAGTACTAACTACTTGAGTTGAACCTGCAAATGCATCAGATAGTAAAAACAGCAACAAGGAAAAATAAAACACTAGATTTATTCCTAACAAATAGACCAGGACTAGTGTTAGACTATAAAATAATTCCAGGACTGTCCGACCATGATATTGTTAGGGTCACCAATACAATAAAAACTAAAATTAATAAGATCTTATCTTATCTTATCTATACAGACGCTCCTTCTATGTAGAAGATAGTTGCGTCCACAGACCATGACAGATGATCTGTTGGCAAGTGATGCAGCTTTCACAGGCCACGGCTTTGTGGGTTCCACGCATTACCCAGCCGCCTAACTACATGTAGTTAGGTACCCATTCGGAGCGGGGTGACTCAGGGACGCCCTAGGCCCCGGGAACAAACCCTTGCCTTCACACGGATTCGAACCCGTGACCATCGGTACGACAGTCCAGTGCGCTGCCACTCGACCACCGCGTCCCCAGATACCTAGAAGAATAATCTATCTTTGGAATAAATGTAATTCAATAAAACTACACCAATCAGCGGCTAACTTCCAACAAACTTTCCTAAGTAAATTTAACACAAATAGCCCAGTAGAAGAAATTTGGAAAGATATAAAAACAAATCTAAAAACTATAATGGATGAGAATGTTCCAACAAAACTAACATCAAATAAAATTAACAAATGCTGGTTCAATTCTAGATTGAAAAAGCTATGCAAACTAAAAGAGAACTTATTTAAGAAATATAAAGCTACCAATTCATATAGGATACACAAAAAATACTTGAAGATTAAACACTTGACACAAAAACTTAGTCGGAACCTCCAAAATGAATATATAAACAATGTAATTACCAAAGATAACAATAAAAACGTATGGTCCTTTATCAAATCTAAAAAAATGGAACCTTCAGGAATAGCCACACTAAAAGGCTCAAATAATAAAACCTATAATGATAATGAAACTAAAGCTAATATCCTTAACACATATTTTGCATCATCTTTTTCTGCCTCAGGCGACAAGGAAGTTTTAATAAAATTAAATAAAATGGAGGAATTAGGTAACATAACTGTAGATGAGATAGGTATACATTCACTCCTAAAAAACTTAAAAATAAACAAAGCCACTGGCCCAGATGATTTGCCTGCAAGATTATTAAAAGAACTAAGCAATGAACTGTCCCCAATCCTTGTAGTTCTCTTTCAAGCCTCTCTAAACCAGGGTAAAGTGCCCCAGGATTGGAAATTAGCTAATGTAAGTCCACTCTTTAAACCTATTAATTGTGTTTCACATGATCTGTTTTTTCTAAAGCCGTGTTGATGTGGGCATAGGGCATTATATTTGTCAAGGTGGTTAACTATTCTACTATATATTATGTGTTCTAGTAATTTACAGGATGAACTATCAAAAGGCTTGGACAAAAATGATCAAATAGATACAATATTACTAGACTTCTCAAAAGCATTTGACAAAGTTCACCACCTTAGTTTACTTAAAAAACTTAACTACTTTGGAATCTCAGGTTCCTTACATCACTGGATCCAAGACTTCCTTTTGGGCAGGGAGCAAACTGTAATAATTAATAGATCTAAATCTGCACCAATAAAGGTTAACTCAGGAGTTCCACAAGGAACTGTGCTAGGTCCCTTACTCTTTTTAATTTATATAAATGATTTACCCAACAACATTTCAACAGGTACAAAAGTTAGGCTATTTGCTGATGATTGTATAATCTATAGAACAATTAAATTAGAACAAGATAGCAAAATTTTACAAAAAGACTTAGATGAATTGATAAAATGGGAAACTAACTGGAGTATGTCTTTCCATCCAGAAAAGTGTCAACTGTTAAGAGTAACAAAGAAAAAGAAACAAATAAATTCAAAATATTACATTCATGGAAAAGAACTGACCCAAACTAAAGATGCAAAATACTTAGGAGTCTTAATAAATGAGAAACTATCATGGAATCCCCATGTCAATGAAGTTATTAAAAAATCAAACAAAACCTTAGGCTTTATAAAAAGGAACTTTAACAAATGTAATAGAGATATAAAACTAAAATGCTACCTCACTTTGGTGAGACCTGCACTAGAATATGCATCTTCTGTATGGGACCCATCCACCAAAGAAAACATTGATAAACTAGAACAAATTCAAAAAAGAGCTGCCAGATTCATTACTGGAGAATATTCGAAACTGACAAGAGTAACACCATTAGTTAAATCATTAAACCTTGAAACACTAGAGGATAGAAGAACCAAGAGCAAAGTAGTAATCATACATAAAGCAATTAATTCTAATTTAGAAATACAACACAAAGATAACTTAATACAACCCTCAGATAGACATAAGGATAAAAACACCTTTCTTATTCCGTATGCAAGAACAAACACATACAAGTTTTCCTTCTTCCCGTCCGGAATTCGGGCGTGGAATGGGTTGCCTGAAGAATCCAGGAAAACCAACACTTTATCAACATTTAAATCTCTAATAAAAATGCAGGACTAAACACAAACCATAGATAAGCGTAGGACGCAATAATCTTCTGTATAGAAGGAGCGTCTGTAAACAGATAAGATAAGATAAATTCAAATGATCAAATCATGGCATAGCCAATGTTCCTTCTACATGTAATTCTAAGGTTCGTCTGTGTGCAAAGTGAAAAAACTGGTGTGCAAAGTTGCACAGCATCCATATTTTGTGCAATATTTTACAAAATTTGCTGCGCGGTAATTCAAAACTGCTGTGCAATTGCAATTCAGTCAATTCAAAACTGCTGCGCAGCGTCGGTCAGATATCTGTGCGGCTGCGCAGCTTAAAGGGAACATTGGGCATAGCCCTACTAAACCAAAATTTGAATTGAAAAACTGCCTTGACACTAACAGCATGGTCTGTATATTAAATAAGAATGTAGGCGTAGGATTCAATAATGGTTATCTTGTGTATAGTATACTGATAAGTATAGTAATAAAAAATGTTTACTATAGGAGTGGCTGTATAATTATTATTTTAAAAAATGCCAGTTGAAGACTAAAATACAGGGGATTATATAGCCAAAATATTTGTTTAGAAATAAAATATAAATAAGCTATTATTTTAACTATGTTGGTGCATAAAATCATAATTATCAGTATAATAAAACAAGAACGGCACCACATACACTGTGATGCTGTACCTAGCAAATCCTTAGGCTTAGATTTTGGCCTGCGGCAGTAAGGCATTGTAATTGCATCAAACAAAACTATGGTACATGCTTTTGTAATGTGCCACATCTGCATCCTTTTTACAAAAATAAAAAAAATTAAGTTTTATGTGCTATTGACACAATTTTTATGCTATTCTCAATATTTTTTATTTTTATACAGATACAAAGCCAGAGCCCATGAAATAGAAAGTTTTAAGTTTTTGAACAAAATGGGGGGCAAAAAATCTGTTATTTATATCATTCAATGAAAATGAAAGATAACCAATAATTATCCACATTTACGTAAACGAGATGTGTTCCAGTAAATAAACAGTCTAAAATTCCAAAAGAAACCTTATTGTTTTTTGTTTTTCTAGAGCAGGGGTTGGCAACCTTTGAAGCGGAGGAGCCAAAAGTTACAATTTATAACATTTTCCAGTTTTAAAGAGCCACTAACAGGAGTTGTGAAAATAAAATGATATAGTTATTTATAGTTGCGCATGGAACAAGAGAATCACACCTTTTCATCGAAAGAGCCGCTTCCGGCTCGCGAGCCGCAGGTTGCCAACCCCTGCTCTAGAGCTAAAAGAAATTTTACCTAACAATGTCTTGTCAGATAAATTGTGTTTACAAACTTGTATTGCTTAACTTTGTTAAATTTTAATTTGAAATAAGGTTAAAATTATTCAAATAATTTTAAAAAAAGATACCCTGTAACCTATAGAAAGAAAAACAATTCTGAAAGAAGGCACACAGACATTTCAGGGGTAAAACTGTAATAAAATTAGAGCAAATGGTTAATTGGTAAAAATAGTCAATGCTGGTTTAGATTTGAAAATAAAAATGATCACATCATAAACAAATAATTTATTTTTAAAAGGAATTTGATGTATCAAATTATCATGACTTATGTTGGCCTACATGCTATATGCTTGTAGTGTGACCTAATCCCTGCATGTTACATGTATTAACCTTATTTATATTGGTCATTTTATTCTGAAAGACAGGGGAAAAAAAAACTTTATTTTATTCAACAGCTCCTGATTCCATACAAGTCAAATGCACAGAATAATAAAAATCGCAAATCCCTCATCATTCGAGTGGATGATATCAAAGAATTCAAGAAACTGCTTCGAACAAAAACCAACTTGCTGGTTATTTGTGCTCAGTCAGGTTAGAAATTTAACACAAATTGTTTTTGAGAGTATTTTCGCACATCATTTTCTTAACTTGACAAAAGTTATATAGTATGTCTTTTCATAAGTTAGATTTATTTGAAGTGAAATCTGCAATTCAAATCTCAAGCTGAACTGTAAAGTTAGCTTTTATATTTAAAGTCTCATTGAAAAAGTTAAAAATATTCATCCCTAACAATTTAATAAACTTAGAATCCATAAAGTGTGTGTGTGTGAGAGAGCTGGTAAAATTATTAAAACTTTTAAGTTGAGGAAAAAGTGTTACCATTCAAATAACAAGACTGATGAAGTATGCTAACTTAACTGTAATTTAGAAAATACATAGTGCAACTTCTTTTTCTCGTATGAACTGTTCCTTGCACCAATGTGCCTGTGCATTCTGTATCTTCTGCTGCTTGTTAAAGTAATAGTCAGCTTCCATGCCTTGTGTTATGGTTGTCTTCAGTATGTATGTATGGCATCTGTCCGTCTACGAAAGACGATAGATTTATCTTTATTATCTGCAGCTCTTGGTGTGGCTGATGAGACCAATCCTTGAGTGGCAGTCTCTTCTGCATGACACACACACGAAAGCAGTGGGGCAGTGTTTCCTGGCCTTTCTCCTCGCTCTTTTCCCGACTGCTTCTGCCCTAGTTTGCTCCTCTGCTCTTAGTGATCCTTCTTTCACTATAGCCCGCCACATGGACCTATCCTCTGCCAGGTTTTCCCAGTTTTGTATATCAATGTTGGCTACTTTCATGTCTCTCTTGCATATGTCCACGTATCTGAGACATGGCCGACCAACCGACCTTTTCCCTGTCGCCAGCTCGCTGTAGAGCACATCCTTGGGTATGCGACCACTTTGCATCCTCTTGACGTGTCCAAGCCAACGGAGGCGTCTTTGGCTTAATATTGCTGCAATACTACTCATGCTTGCTTGAGCCAGGACCTCTGTGTTGGGGACTTTCTCTTGCCATTTGATGTCTAGGATGCGGCGCAGGCATCTGAGGTGGAAGCTATTGAGCCTTCTTTCATGCCTGGTATAGGTGGTCCAAGACTCGCATCCATAGAGGAGTGTGCTCAGTACGCAGGCCTGGTATACCTGCAGCTTAGTCCTTGCTGTGAGTTTGGCATTGGACCAGACTCTTTTGTACAGTCTAGCCATAACAGTTGCTGCCTTCCCTATCCTACTACTTATCTCATCTTCCAGTGAGAGGGTGCTCGAGATGTTTGATCCCAGATAAGTAAAACTGTCAACAGCATCCAGGTTGCAGTCGTCAATGGTGATAGTCGGGAGAGAGGCAGCATCCTGTGCCATAATGTTGGTTTTCTTTATACTTATGGTCAGGCCAAACTCTTTGCAGGCAGCGGAGAAGCTGGATACAAGGTTCTGCAGGCCGTCTGCTGTGTGGGATATTAAGGCGGCATCGTCTGCAAATAAGAGCTCACGCAGCAAAATCTTCCTTATTTTGGTCTTGGCTTTAAGTCGGGCAATATTGAATAATCTCCCGTCAGCTCTGGTGTGTATGTATATCCCCTCGCTGTTGTTCTTGAAGGCATACTGGAGTAAGATGGAAAAGAATATTGCGAATAGAGTAGGTGCCAACACGCAGCCTTGCTTTACTCCACTACTTACTGGGAAAGCCTCGGAGGTGGCACCGTTATAGCACACTGTGCCCTGCATGTTTTCGTGGAATTGCTTGATGATGTTAAGCAGATGTGTAGGGCAGCCTATTTTTACTAAGATCTGGAAAAGGCCGCTTCTGCTGACAAGATCAAAAGCTTTAGTTAGGTCGACGAACGCGATGTATAGAGGCATATGTTGCTCCCTGCATTTCTCCTGCAGCTGGCGCAGAGAGAAGATCATGTCTATGGTTGATCTTCCAGCTCGAAAGCCGCACTGCGATTCTGGGAGTACACGCGATGCTAGGGTCTGCAGGCGTGTCAATGCAACTCGGGCGAAGGCCTTTCCAACTATACTGAGGAGAGAGATTCCACGATAGTTGTTGCAGTCACTCTTGTCTCCTTTATTTTTATACAGTGTAACGATGTTGGCATCTTTTAACTCCTCTGGTATCTGCCCCTGTTCCCAGCACAGAGTGAGGAGGTCATGCAAAGGCTGTAAAAGTATTTCTTTTCCACATTTGAGAACTTCTGGTGGAATTCCATCATTACCAGGGGCTTTCCCGCAGGCTAGGCAATCTATGGCTCTACTTAGCTCGACCATTGTGGGTAGGCTATTGAGCTCTTCCATGACCGGCAGGTCTGGGATATCGTCCAGGGCAGCAGTTGAGACATGGTTTATAGTTGCGTACAATTCGAGGTAGTGCTCGATCCACCGTTTGAGTTGCTTGTCCCGATCAGTGATAATTTCCCCTGCTTTTGACATTAAGGGTGCTGTCTTGGAGGTCAGAGGGCCTGTTGCTTGTTTTATATTCTCGTACATAGCCTTTGTATCGCCTCTATCAGCAGCTGACTGTATGCTGGAACTTAGATTGATCCAGTACGTGTTAGCGTAGTAGCGAGCTGCCTGCTGGGCATTTTTCTTGGCGCTCTTAAGGGAATGTAGAGTTTCTGGGCAAGGCCTGTCTTTATAGGCTAAAAGAGCCTTTCTTTTTACATCGGTGACATGCTTCATTTCCTCCCAGTGGGCCTCAAACCAGTCTGCACTTTTGCGTTCTCTCTTGCCGAATGCCGCAATAGCTGAGCCATATATGGTGTCCCGCAGATGTGACCACTTGGACTCAATAGTGTCTACTGGTGGCATTTGTACAAGAGCTTCTTTTAGTCTCTGGGTGTATTCTGCTGTTCTCTCTGGATTCTTGGTGGAGCAGATGCCTATGCATGGTTTTCCCTTGTTTTTGTTGCGGTACAATTTCTTTGGCAGTAACCTTACCTTGCTAGCCACTAAGGAGTGATCTGTGTCGCAGTCTGCACTGTGGTAACTGCGTGTGAGGAGGACACTGGCCAGTTGTGTGCGTCTTGTGATGATGAGTCTTCAGTATACTTTCATTTTACTGTTGTAAACAGTCCTAGTATTTAAGATTATATTCAGGATCTCAACAAACTAAATATGACATAACTAATTTTGTCACCAGGTGACTTAATTAAAATTAAAAGAACTTTAAAAAAAAACACATTTCTATTCTTTCAGAAAGAGCCACTGCGAAAGTAATGCAACTTTTTGAGCAAGTGGCTGAAGAAATGAAAGGCAAATCAACCTTAGCATACATTAACTGTAGGTATGTAAACAAAAATACAAGTGCTAAATTCCAAGATGTATTTAACAATAACCAAATATTTATATTTATTTTAATGACCGCATACTAAAGTTTTTAAAAAAATGAAAATTTATATCATTCAATGAATATTAAATGACATCACAAGCCAACAATGTGTAATTAAAATTTGAATTTCTCAAAATCCAATTAGGCATCATGTATTCTATAATACTCACAAGGCAGGTTTATAATAAACATTTCTAAAAATATTATTTCCAGTGATGATAAAAAAGTGTGCAAACAGCTGAAAGTTTCACCCACTGAGTTTGATTTGCGTCATTACAAGCAAGTATTATAGCACTATAACTGCTTTAGTTTAAAGTTACTTCTTTTTAAATCCCTTATATTAACGTCGCGGCCGTCTCTGTCGTCATCTCATCATCTCTCTCTGTCTTGGGCTCGGCGGGCGGAAAAACAGAAGTCAAAAATGACCCACTTCCCATGATCCGATCGAACTGAAATTTGGCACACGGACCCGTCTAACCTAACAATGCATCGTATCAAAATTTCAGATCGATCGAACGTACCGTAATTAAATTAATGCATTTTTAGTTTATCTATATAAACTATATGTAGAGGTCTCTATCGTTTACATTTTACGGGTCACTTGACTTCAGGCCAGCCACTGGTGTGAACACGTCTCGTGCTTAAACCAGGTAAAGCGGCGTGCTTTTGTTTACATTTGGCGTTTCACGGTGAACTTGGCCCAGCGATCGGTGACAAGACCTTTCCCCTCTCCCACCCCCACCCCACCCTTTTTGGGTTAAAAGCAAAGGGGAGTAAAGACAGATTCAGTCTGTAGATATTTGTAAATACTTTAAGTTCTGTCTCATATATAAGGGATTTATAGTCAAAAACTTTGTTTTTACGGGTTTGTTTTATTCTTGATAAATTGAATAATTTTAAGATAGTAAAATTAGAGGTATTTATGATGAAATGAGTAGTAAAATTAATTTACTTAAGAAAATATATTTCTTATTTTTAGGACTGGTACTGATTTTAAAAATTTTGTTCGATTTATTGCCAAAAAATTTAATCTATTAATCGATTAATTTTGATTAAATATATTTTTATAACGCATATATAGATCCCGTTAAGTTGCGATTCATTATTTAGAGAAATCGGAATTCGCGGTAATTCCATGACTCCCTAATTTTGTGACGTAATACAGCAAATATGTTCTGCTTTGCAAGAAATACGGAAGAAAAACCTTTTTGTTTATGTATGTTAGTCTAATTAAATAATAATAATGCGAGGGAAAATTATGTAAGTAACAAAATATATAAATTATTAATAAACTGAAAAAAAAATCGAAAAATTATTTAAATTTTAATCGATCAAAATTAATTTTAATCGATTACATTTTTTAACGATTAAATTAATCGTTAATTTTCGCAGCCCTACTTATTTTCCTAATTTTTTTTTAGAGATGGAGAATACAACAAAGATTATGATAGGAAACTGGCGGTTAAGGTAAGCACCTTCTTAACTCTGTTTCAGATCACTTTACATGAAATTATTAATCAAGTTTTACTCAAAACTGTTTAAATTTTTTTAAAAACCAAAAAAAACCAACAAAATTTTTTTTATTGAATTTAAGTTTATGACACACATTTCTCTCCATCCCTAGTCTATGGTAAACTTTTTGCAAGATCCTACGGGGGAACTTCCTTGGGAAGAAGATCCAACAGCTGTTGATGTAGTTCATATAGCCTCAGAAGATGTAAGTCAAATGTTAAATGATGCTACGCACTGAATGAGTCAAGATTTCAAACATTTATATGTTTTGTCTCATAATTTTAATTATTAGTTTCTGTCAGTTAGGTTCGGGTTATTTGAAAATTTTAGAAAACATCAATTCAATATACTTTTTTTATATTATAAATTATTTTTAAGGAAGAAATCACTTTGTCAAAAACAGACTTTTCAGTTGAGTTTTTTTATTTCCTAATTTCTTAACGCCTTTCTTTAAAAATAACTTTTCAGAGTTTTAACAAGCTATTGAAAAAGGAAAAGAATCCACTTTTAGTTATGTTTTATGCACCCTGTAAGTAGAACCATAAATCAAAAATCAATTTATGGTATGACTCACTAATTACATAATTTGATAAAGGAAAGAGAGCCAGAAAGAAAATCACAAAATTTTCCAATATTTTTTACATTGCTGTTTCAGAAATAATTTGATACAATGATAGGTTTTATTTTGTATACATTTAATCAACTGAAGACAACACGCTTTTTTTTTCCATGCAGGGTGTGGATATTGTAAGAGATTAAAACCAGACTTTGCTGGAGCAGCAACAGAATTAAAAAATCAGTTTGTAAGTAAATAAGTATTGAAGGTTTGAAATAACAATGCTATTTATTTAATCATTTATTTCTTGTTTACTTGCAGTTCGATTACCCTTTTAAATATTCCTTTCTTCAAAACTGCTATTTGTGGCAAGTGCCATGTTTTTTTTAATTTATAAAAAAATCATTTGAACTTTGCTTATGTGTAATGTCAAAAGAATCTGTAAATTTATAAAATATTTATTAGTACCAATGTAAGCCGCCAAAAAAGTTTTTTTTAAAATGTAAGTATTTTTATTAATTGAAATTATGAACAACTTAAAAATATTCCTTTGTGATTCTATTATTGACAAATTCTGAGAATGGGATAAGACTTCGTAGAAACTTTATTTATTTTTAGGATTACATATTCATTGGGTTCTTAGTCATAAGAAGCAGACCTTTTCAAAGTCAGTTAAAATTAACTTGTAGTAAATAATCAAAATAGTTCTCTGTATTGTCAGGGAGGGACCCATTACTTATTGCAAAGTTTCTAGAATATAATGAAACTCATGATTAAAAATTAATGTATCTAGATGCTAATGTGAGGGACTGGATTTAATAAACAAAATAAAATAAAACCCTCTTAGTAAAGCAACAAAGGCTATTCTTGTACAATAGTATCTTGTACGTCTGCAAGTGAAGTTGAATTTCTAACTTACTATGATAAACATAATAATATTGAAGCAGCATGTAACATAAAAACAAGTTAGTACATAAAAGATCCCTTTGGGATTTCAAACTGTTTTGGGTTTTTGAAGAATTCAGCACCAGAAGAGAGTGTAAGATTTACACAAAATATTATTGTATCCCCAGACTCTGGTGGGTATAGATGTTGATAAACCTCCAATGATGTCATTACGTATGCAGTACAACATCACTGGATTTCCTACGATTTACTATTTTGTGTAAGCAATTTATTGTTTTTATTCATGTGTGTGCTGAGCCTATGAAGTGCTGTTTATGCCAACAAATTTTTGTATTCAACTTAAAATAAAGTCTTAAATGAACATGAAGGGTTGTATTTAAGGGACTGTTAAAGCTGAAACAGTCAGGTCAGACTGCAAATTAGCTATTTTAAAGGAAGAAAGGTTTTCACAATAAAATAAATTATATTAAGGACTCATTAATGTCACCTTATTACAAAATTCAATTTTTTAAAACCTTGTATGGATTAATGAAATACATCAAATTAATTTCATGTTTAAATATTATTAATTATTAATTTTAAAAAAAAATTCTAGGAAAGGTCAAGTTAAATACAAGTATGGTGGTGAAAATAACAAAGCAGGCATAATATCATGGCTGAACAAGTAAGTTAAACATTGAAACTATCTTCAGAAAAATTAAAAAGCCAGGAGCTTCCGAACTGGGGAGATTAACCTCATTGGGAGGCTCAAATTTTTTTTCTATACATGAAATACATGCCCTAATTATTTTATGAAAAACTTGGTCTGAATGGTTTATTTTGAAAATAAATCAAACTCCAGGACTTAAAAAAAGAGATATTGGAAGTAATGACAACGTTTTTTTTCAATTCCTAATTGTGAAGAGTTCCTAAATTGTTTAAATATTTTATTAGCTTAAATGATATTCATCAACCATCTGACATGATACAGTCTATTGCTGACTAGTTACTATCCACCATCTGACACGATGCAGTCTATTGCTAACTAGTTGCTATCCACCATCTGACATGATAAAATCTATTGCTGACTAGTTGCTGACACACCATTTGACATGATACAGTCTAGTTCTGACTTGATGCTGACACACCTAATCTGTATTGCTGACTAGAGACTGACGCACCTAATCTGTATTGCTGACTAGATGCTGACACACCTAATCTGTATTGCAGCCCCCAGGAGCCAAAAGAGCAGGAGAAGGAGGCTGAGTGGGCCGATGAGGAGAGTGAAGTTGTTCACCTGACAGATGATAACTTTCAAGATTTTATCAAACAGAACCCATCTGTCCTGGTCATGTTTTATGCCCCATGTAAGTTATCTCTGTTTTCATTTTTGTACACTCTTATACTCACTTTAAACCAGTGTTGTTGTTTTTCTTTAAAAAATGTACCGTACGGCATATTTAACACTACCTGTAAAAACAGTAAGACCAAACATTCCAGGTGGTAATATAAAGAAGTGTGTGGAAAAAAGGTGTCAGAACGCCGTAACAGGTGCGTTCTGCTATAAAAAAAAAGCACTGCTTAAAACTAAATGAACAAAAGCAATGAAATACTTAAAAGTTTCACTGTAAAACATGCAAGAATTATTTGCTTGAATATTCATTTCAGCTGGACACATAAGAAGACAACAGGCAGTCTTTCAATGAAGCAAATAAAAGTTTTCCTTGTATTATTTATGTATTTTGCATCGACCAACAATTTCAAAATGAGATCAACATAGACTTTTCTAAATTGTACAAAATGAGGTCTTTTAATCAGTGTTTTCTAATTTTTTTTATTCTGCTTCTTTCTAATGTGAGTCCATCATGTTATGAAGTATATGTTCAATAAATACAGTCGAACCCACTTATCTCGAGCTCGTTTAGCTCGACCACCCCACTAACTCGACGTTTTTTATTGGAACCGCCAAATTCTCTCTTTGTCTTAGCATTTTTTCATCGGCTAATTCGATTTTTGTAAGTCGCCGAAACCTAGTACCTCGAGCACAAAAGAGGGCCAAATTTGCCACTTAATGTTGGTTATCTCGATCCCCATGACCAATTGCCAGCTTTTGAAAATGTTAGCTATGATTTTTTTATAACCAAGGGAAGGGACCAATTTTCTGCCTCACCAGGGTCTGCTGTTGAGGTCACAGCCCACTTGCTCAGCGCTGTTACTTCTGGTACTATGCTTCGGTAACTAAGCGAATACATTTTTTTTAAAAATCAGTCACTAGCGAACTCCACAAACAGTCTATATTTATAGACCAGAATATTATTATTATTAAGAAAACGCTTTGATTTTGATGTCACGTTCGCTCGCGTGTTGGCTCTGGTATTCTGCCGTAACACAACAAAAAATTAACTCCGGGTAATAAATAAGCTAATATACCGACTAAGACCTGATAAAACGGAGTAAACAGTCATAATAAGATGGAATTTATTTAAATACCATATTATGTTTCACTCGTCAACTTGCCAGAATTATTGAATTCGCCGCGCACACGACGATTCAATAGGGTGGGGTTTAGGTGGAGTTGATCTACACTGGCCATTTACCAAGGCACGCTCTGACTCAATTTAAAAAGAAAAATGTTCCTTCCCCCCAACCCACTGTAGATGTATAACAGTGGGGGAGGGGAGGTGTCTATTCTCGCGGTCTTGTCAAAGCAAGAGGCTTCCTTTTATATAAACATCAAAGGCCTGTCTAGCCTTCTCTCCCCCACCCTCATTATCCCTAACTAGAAAACTCCGTAACTTGTCCAGTCCCCACCCCCTCCCCCCCCCCACCCACACGCGCTCGCACACTCCCACGCACTCGCACGCTCCACGCTCATCGCACTCACCCCCCCACGCTCACCCCCCACACGTCCCTTTGAATTCACTTTAGAGCGCTGTAGTTATAGCCGATGACCTTTGACCGTACAGTGCCTTCGACAACTAAAGCAAATTAAAATTTAGCATTCATTAGCGTAGACGAAGTAAACTAACAGTGATGACGTGTATAGTATGTAGATACCGGAATAGGGAGGAAAGCGATTTGAAGTCACGTCGCTAACACAACAAAAACGAACTCTGGGGTAAAAAAATTAAGCTATTACGGGCTTATTGAAGTTGCAGCTGAATCAATTATTTAAATTCGCAGACTTAAACTAAAATAAATAAGCTAAACATTTTTATAGATGGTGTAAGCGGTTCGTTCGATAGTTATTGTAACTACGGTAAACACTAGTCCTAGCGTAATGGTAGTCAATTATTAACAAATTGAAGCAATATTTGCGACTCTTTTCCACATGCGCAGAACCATGCGCGGCGAACGACTATGTAGTAAAGTACCTACAAATATATTTAAAATATATTTATTTGAATATTGATTGTTTTCCTTGGTCCTATACAAATAAATGCCTTGGTATTTATTAGTAATACACTTACACTAAGATTATGATTATGACTTTAATTATAATTACATCATTAGTATTAGTAGTAAATAGCATGAAATAATAAAGTTCAAGGAACGAACGAGCAATATGAACGCACATAGAGCCTCAGTCAGAGCCGAGTCACTAATTCATTTAGATAAATCATACTCGCAAGGACGTTTCCATTTCGATAATATAATATATCACATAATTTAACATTTACATTATATTTCTTATATTCCGTATACGATTCTGATTAATCGTCCCATCACTAATTAACGCACAACACGTATATAAAGAAATTTCAAGCGCATGTTTAATATTTTGCCGCCATATTGGTTTTGTTTTAACTCGATCATCGGTTATGTCGACGCCATTTTTCATACCCCAACGCCGTCGACTTAATGCTGGTTTCGACTGTATATTAATATCAGTAAATTATAATGGTTTTTAACTTTTTCAGAAAAAGTTTTATTGACATCATGGCAAGAAATAAATATTTTAAATAGCTTGAGACACAGACCGTACTAAAGGATTGGGGTTATCTCTTTAAATTGTTTGAATTGTTCACAGGGGTGTGTGGTCACTGTAAACAAATGAAGCCTGGCTACACAGAGGCAGCTAAGGCCTTGAAAGATGAAGGGGTGAGTTTTTATTTCATTAATTACAATATATGTGTCAGCACTTGTGATTGGCCCAATCACATTTAGTTTTTTGTACCTTAAACTTTGTGTTTGTATTATAAAATTTAAAAAATGGATTCCAGCTTAGTTTATTTTATTTCCTACTGTGTTACATGTTTAAACAAACTTACTGATTTAAACACAAAAATAAAATGTAGAAGTGAATGTATCGTGAATCACATCTAATAAATATAATTTTGCTCAATAAATTAATTTCTTAGGAGTGTTGTTAATTTTTATTTTTGGGTTTACCAAACAAAAATTATTTTTTTTTATTGCACCGTGATATAATTACAAACATAATGGTGACATCTCCAAACAGATTACTGGTATACTAGCTGCCAGTGGATTGCCACCAAAGGAAAAGAAATTGGCCCAGGATAACGGTTGTCAATAGGGTTCCCACAGGTATGGGAGAATTGTGCACTATACAAACATTGGAGCTCGTTGAAGCTTCCATATATATAATAGGATTGCCGACAAAGCAATGCAAAAATAGACAAAAAAATTGTGTAATCGGAAAGTCAATAATATAAAAGCTTTATTAATTAACTAATACAAAGTGTGTATGTTTCGGCTAATGCCTTCGTCAGTACAAATACTTACACTTACACAAGTATTAAGATATATATTTTAAATTATCTAAGACATGCTATATCAAGGGAAAAATAATTAAGTAAAGATAAAAAAAGAGAAGGAAGAAAAAAAACAATGACTCAGGATATATGGGAGCCTCCCTTTCTTATTTTTGCTGAGACACCGTTTTTTGAAATAGGTTTTTGTTGGTGGGTGGCATATGTTTCAAACAATTGGGCAGCTTGCTAAACACGTTTAGACATGTAAATGGTCATTAAAAATTAACTGACTTGATGTGAAGAAGATTACCATTGTTTTTTAATGCACCAGTGTAATTTTTTAAATCCTTTATATTAACTCGTGGTGTCTGCGGCGACCGACCGACCTTGCTTGCTTGCTTGTCGCCAAAACTTTTGATCGATTTTTAACCCACTTGCTCGCAAGATAGCGAGCTGAAATTTTGCAGGCAGTTTCGTACCGATGATAAAAACAATGTATCAAAATTTCAGATCGATCGCATGTACCGTAATTAAATTATTGATTTTTTAGATTATTTTATTTATTCCTATGTATCATGCTATTTTTTGAGATAGAGCGTCGCGGTGCGTATTATATTGAACAACCTTTCTGTCGCGCAATAAGGTGCGTATTTTACTGACAACACTTTTTATAAACCTATTCCTGATCGGTGCGCATTATATTAAACACGTTTTACGACACAACTGCAATTTTGTATTTTTGGATGGTCTTGCGCTGCGTGTTATAATGAACATTCTTTTAGTTACGTCTCATACGTAAAGGATTTATAGTCAAAAACTTGGTTTTTTACGGTGTTGTTTTTTATTTATATTAATTTTTTAGCATTCCTAGCATTATATTTAATCACCATTTTCTAGAAATGAATTAG
>CALYLW010003124.1:0-16359 GCA_944989445.1 Ampullaceana balthica | reverse complement strand
ACTACTATATCTAAACACATACAAATAATGACGCACAACACCTCTTTATACAAAAGAGATAATATTTAATACATTAAATAAATATATATATATACAAAATGAATAGGGTATAAATATGTAAAATGTACACAATAATAATTCAGGTACAAAATATCTAAAATAGAGGTACGTTCACAATTGGATAATACATCCCTTGATTCGGCTCAGCTCTGCTATATATCTGCCGACCTCACACACTGTCTCAGGTAACGGGATCAGTCAGTGTTCCGCCTCACTGGTCAGCGATGCTTAACCCACACATCGTCTGATAGGCCGATCAACACCACGCCCCTCAGTTACTCAATGACTGACAGCTGGCTCCAATGTTTCTACAGTATCTTCTCGTCCGGCTCAGGGTCGTCTTCCCACTTTTGCCTAGCACGTCTGGTACTCAGCTCTAGGCTAGCTTGCCTAACCGCTATTCTCCGCTATGACCTACTATACTAGCTGAAGACAATAAAAATAGTGCATACCTTAACTAACAATCAATAATCAATATAGTTAAGGATAAAAACATTTAACTATATACAAAAAACATTTGAACTGGTATTACTAAGTCTAAGTACTCAACCTGGGAACAAACTTCTCAGCTAGGCTCCTCTAATCAAACAGTCACACCTCAGCACTCAATCTTATGGTGGTCTGTGACTGTGATCTTCTGAGAGAGAGAGAGAGCCTTAGAGTTTTGCTGGGGTATATATTGGGCTGCTCACCGCGTGGGTGGTGACCCGCTGTCCTAGATTACTAACCGTTACAATTGGCTATTCAACTGGGTGGCATGGGTCAGCGTGCAACTCTTAATTTGATTGGTCAGCCCTCATGTACCAATTCCTTTGCACGTGCTCGCATGCATACATTCAGGCGTCATCAGGCACCTGACACGTGATCACATGTGACTTAAGTAGTTGTAGCGTCCTAATAAATTTCCCATGACCCATCAGAGTATTCCAAAATCTTTGTCCACTCAAGGTCAGCGTCTGAACCCCTATCCCCCAATGGTTCTAAACTGAATGAGATTCTCAAACCATTATTAAGGTACTTAACAGTAACTTAATGCACGTGATATGAATCTTAATAGAAATCTTCCAATTTAATATTTAGTGTTGTTCATTTATTTCTAATATGTATACGAAGTTGTGTGTGTGTGCGTGCGTGCGTGCAAGCGTGCGTGAGTTTGTTTGCGATTGTGTTATTCTTTTAATTATTTCTTATATTTATTTAACATGTAAAAATTTAATAAAGCCTAACTTTGTAGCAGAACAGACGAATATTTCTTTTTAAATCCCTTATATTAACTTCGCGGCCGTCTCATCATCTCATGGGCGGGCGGGCGGAAAAACAAACGTCAAAAATGACCGTGATTTGGCACACTGACCCGTCTCACCTAACAATGCATTGTATCAAAATTTCAGATCGATCGAACGTACCGTAATTAAATTAATGCATTTTTAGTTTATCATAATATAACGTATGTAATTCAAATTCACTGTTTGTTATTGGTTTTTTTCCACGTGAAAGTTTGAGTTGACGCGTTGAGGCGACCCTTCGAAGTACCGGGGTGCTTTTGTTTACATTTTTCGTGTCACGCTGAGCTCGGTCAAGCGAATCGGTGACCAGACTTTTCCCCTCTCCCCCTCCCACCACCCAGGGTTATGAAGCAAATTTGAGTTAAGACAGATTCAGTCTGTAAATGTCTGTCGTGTTTGAAAATAATCAATACTGTTAGTTATGTCTCATGTATAAGGGATTTATAGTCAAAAACTTTGTTTTTACGGGTTTGTTTTATTAAATCCTTTATATTAACTCGTGGTGTATGTTTGAACCCTTGATTGCTTGCTTGTCGGTCGCAAACATTTTGGATCGATTTTTAAGCCACTTCCTCGTAAGCTAGCGAGCTGAAATTTAGCAGGCAGTTTTGTGGCGATAATAAAAACTACGTATCAAAATTTCAGATGGATTGCATGTACTGTAATTAAATTATTGAATTTTTAGATTATTTTTTTTATTCCTATTTATCATGTTATTTTTTTGAGATATAGTGTCGCGGTGCGTATTATATTGAAAAACCTTTCTGTCGCGCAATAAGGTGCGTATTTTATTGACAACACTTTTTAGAAACATATTCGTGATCGGTGCGCATTATGTTAAACATGTTTTACGACACAACTGCAATTTTGTATTTTTGGATGGTCTTGCGCTGCGTATTATAATTAACAATCTTTTAGTTACGTCTAGTACATAAAGGATTTATAGTGAAAAACTTGGTTTTTTACGGCTTTTTTAAATTATTCCTTCTAAATGCAAAATAATAATTATTACACAATATACAAATAATGTTTTTTTAAATGGCTAACAAACTATAATATTTTAATAATTTTTAGATTAAAAGTAAAGTTTTCTTAAATTATCATAAACCCATAATTTGGTGCTAAATTGAATGTTGTATAGAGATAATCAAAGAAATATTTAAATTTAAGTGGTTTAACGAAATATTTTAAATTAAGTAAATTGAAATTAAACAGCAAAAAGTATATAAGTTGAAAAATTGAAACGTGTCTTATACGAATTGTTATTGAATTGAAACGTGTCTTATACGAATTGTTATTGAATTGAAACGTAATTTGAAGAAAACGAAATTACCATGCATTACTTCACATTCATCTTTGGTTTTTTGGAAAAAAATAAAAATTGTACGATGATATACGTTATTTAGTTAAAGGTATCTGCTAAACTTATAACGTGATTGTAGAAAAAGTAAATTGTGGTTCTTGTCAGGGTATGAGAATCACTGCGAATGATTGTTGTGAGATTGTTGTGAGATTGTTGTGAGATTGTTGTGAGCCAGTGTTGGAGTCGGGTCAAGGCGTTGTTGACGGGTATGAACTCCTATCACGGGAATAATGTCTAGTGATGTCTGAGTGAACTTCTGGTCACACGGGATATGTCAATGACATGACCAGAGGACACGCCAGGGTCAGTTGAGACCAGTTGGGGGGGTTTATAAGAGAGTAGTCGAGACGAGTTGCGAGAGTTGGGTAGTTCGCACAGTGTTGTGCGGTCAGACCGGTCAGGGTAGACCGGGGAGCTGCAAGGTTGCAGTAACACAGAGTTGAGTTTAACGTCGCCCAGAAGCGGTCGAGTCGGACCGAGGGCATGCTTGAGCATACAGCCAGTTATATACAGATGTATTTGATGTCAAGGCAAGACAGCCAGTTTGTACAGTTGTGTATAGCAGAATAAACATTGCATTGTTAAACAGACTTGTGTCATCTCTTGTGTATGTTGTGTGTAGCGGAGAGCAAGGTACAATCCACCTAAACATAGAGACTTAACATGTGGGCCCGTCCGGGAAGGATCCCGCTGTGGGGACGTTAAAAGATACATAGGAGGACAATGACTGTCCGTACAGGGTCCCGCTATGGGGACGTTAAAAGATACATAGGAGGACAATGACTGTCCGGGAAGGATCCCGCTGTGGGGACGTGAAATATACATAGGAGAACAGTGACTGTTCCTTATAGGTCCCATGATGTGGACAGAGCTAGTTGTAATTAATGACAGATTTAATTGCAATCTGGGGTATTATGATTATTATGATGAATTATGTTAATTACGACTACTATATGCACATGATTGATGATTGTTATATAATTGATTGTAATGGGTTAAATACAATCAGGCTGAAATGTTTATAGTTTGGATAAGTAGTTATCCCTATAACATTATCTCATGCTGGAGGTAATCCTGGAATAAATATCTTAAGGAATTTATATGAGGTACCAGTAGAGTCAGTTGTAAATAGATAACAATCTAGCGTAAAAATGGTCAATTGTTGGATACTAATTATGTGAGGTGTTATGACCAGTAGTAGGTCGAAGGTTGGTTCTTTGAGAATTAAGATAATAATGTACGAGTAGTCAAGAAGTAGGAAGTGAGACCTGTATGGCATGGGAGATAGGCTCCCTTTGTTATATAATTAACTACGTCCTGCACGGCAGGAGTGATGGGCAGTTTTTGTTAATCAATTAACCAAGTTCCTGTGTGGCAGGAGCGATGGGCTGTATTTATATACATAGATTTAGAACTGTGCCTATGGAGGGATAAGAGAGCTTAATAACCCAGGTGTTATTAAAAAGCAATTAAGTGAGCAGTGATTGCTCCGTAATATGCCACATGATGTGGACAAGTGCTTAAGTGTTAGAATTTTGTGTAATTTTTTTTCCAAGCTTTGTAAATGGCATATTGTTAGATGGATTGATTATTAGTCATAATGAGATGCATTAAGACTTCACATGTATATATATTTTCTTTTTGCACTAATGTATATATAGAGTATGTAATTCAGGGGTGGTAGTATGACGGCTGTCCATCTCGAATGACGTTGCGGGTTAGTGAAGTCGTATAAAGGTACGACCAAGTGGATTTATGCTCTGTGTTGTATATACTATTGTTTTTTTTTCATGCAATGTTGTGTATAAAATTATTTTGAAAGATATTAATTCATTATGTATTATATTATTGTAATTGTAATGTGCAGTGATTCCATGCCCTGACTTTGTTGTATTGTGAGATTCTACCCGTAAGTAGAATCTAACGGAAGAGGGGGGATATGTCAGGGTATGAGAATCACTGCGAATGATTGTTGTGAGATTGTTGTGAGATTGTTGTGAGATTGTTGTGAGCCAGTGTTGGAGTCGGGTCAAGGCGTTGTTGACGGGTATGAACTCCTATCACGGGAATAATGTCTAGTGATGTCTGAGTGAACTTCTGATCACACGGGATATGTCAGGGACATGACCAGAGGACACGCCAGGGTCAGTTGAGACCAGTTGGGGGGGTTTATAAGAGAGTAGTCGAGACGAGTTGCGAGAGTTGGGTAGTTCGCACAGTGTTGTGCGGTCAGACCGGTCAGGGTAGACCGGGGAGCTGCAAGGTTGCAGTAACACAGAGTTGAGTTTAACGTCGCCCAGAAGCGGTCGAGTCGGACCGAGGGCATGCTTGAGCATACAGCCAGTTATATACAGATGTATTTGATGTCAAGGCAAGACAGCCAGTTTGTACAGTTGTGTATAGCAGAATAAACATTGCATTGTTAAACAGACTTGTGTCATCTCTTGTGTATGTTGTGTGTAGCGGAGAGCAAGGTACAATCCACCTAAACATAGAGACTTAACAGTTCTTTGAACTCAAAGCTTCAATCCAATATGATTGAATTTCGATGATATTAGATGATCTGTTTCATGCTGTTAACCTTATTGTTCAAAAATGAAATTCTTCATGAAACTTGTTTTTAAAGCTTTATCTTTTTTAAAATGGCGATAAAAAGTATTTTAAATGTCAGACATACCCAACACTAATGGCAGCCTTACAAATTCACCAAAGAAGCTTTCCCCATCTACATTCATCTCAAAGCGGCCAAACTTCTGTCTATGTTCGAGTGAGGCCAAAAACATACACACGACACTGAACCCATCAAGTTCCACGCGCAGGCATGCACACGAGTTGACGAGTTTTCTTTCAAGCGGAATACATTCCCTTGTGAAGAGGTTGATCGAAGTTCCCAAATACTTGATATATTAGCATTCAAAGAAGCGCATGAAAGAAAACAACATAAAGAAAATTTTAAGCTGCGTAAGATGATTTTAAAAAAACAAACATTATTTTGTACTTCTTTCAAGACTGGCAACCGAGTCACATGTTTGATTTAATAAATTGCAAATGACAATAAATAAGGACGATTGATCATCGCTGGAAACATAAGATGTCTATTTGTAACGTTAAGGCATGACATACAATTTAGAAGATTGTTAACTTGAATTGCATTTTAAAATTGTATTTTACCGATTACAGCCACGATTATATAAGATGTAATTTTGCAATTTTAAAGCTAACATTAGATATCTTCAGTAAAATCATTGTTATTTATAGTGTAATTAAAAATCTGAAAAAACTTTTAAAATGCTATTGCAAAGTAATTTCTTTAAATTATCGTTCAATGGTCTGTATATTTAAATAATTATAACTAGGGCTGTTAACGATAAATTTTGAAAAATTAACGATTAAATAACCGTTAATTTCGATTAAGGCAACAATTTAAAATTTATGACGTCATAAGTAACACTTATTAAACGTTCTTGTTGAAAGTCTAAATAACACTGGAATGTCTCCTTTATATGTAATCTTTTAACAAACTACGCAAAAAGACAAGTGTGTTGACACTGTTTGGTTCAAGTGATGAGCGGGTCTAATTGACAATGTAACCAGCTGATCTGAACAATCATTCACATGGAACTGAGGTAACTGGTACGCACAAAACGGTCTTGGCAAGAAATGACCATATCGGATATCGGTGTTCATTAAGTTTCCACATTTGTAGAGGGTTTAGTGATTCAGGAACTTTCAACTCCATTTTGTAACGCAGTAATTCATCAGAAGAGCTTTCGCCATTTTCTGTCTCTGAGTTGGACTCCATTTCTGTCATTAGCTTAATACGCTTTTCATTTGGTTTGATAAGTAGGCGAAGCGTTAGAACCATGGTAGGCAAATTTTATCAAAATTTTGAACATTCCCGTCAGTCAATATTTTAAAATTAAAATGTTCATGTAATCGTAAGGATTATTTATCAACCGCTATTTATTATTATTTTTTAAAAACATTTTGACTTCCAATAATTTGTAAGTGATTTGTAAGCCTTCACAACGATGGAAAAGTTACAAGATGGCTAAGAGTATCACAGTAACAAAATTGTTTCAGAGGCGTGCAAATTATTTTTTTAAAGTTTTCATAAAAAATTAATAAGACGGTTATTACAGGGATAGGCCTTACAGTAAGTGAATTGTTGTTGTTTCTTGAGGCCACAGCGAAGTTAACGAAGACAGTGCTGTTGCTGGGGACGTCGTTGAGGTTAATCCGACCCGTCATGTTAAAACGGTCAACACCGTGAAGTAGTCCTGTCATGCATGAAGATCTTCCACGTGAGTAGTCAAAACGGTATGTGACGGTGCGTTTTTCTTTGCCGTTTAAACAGGGTGAAAATGGGCCTGAAAGATTAAGAAAGCAAATCGTTCTCTTCCTTATTAGATTTTTTTTTCTGTTTTTTTTTGCGTGAAACTTTAGATTCAAATGAGAATATGTATGTTCTGAATTATGAGCTAAAAACTTTGCGTAAATTATAATGTAAAGGATATACATTTTGTTTGTGTTCACGATTTCTAACTTATAATGTGTACGTCGGTCTAACAAAGATGACGTACAAGAATTGAAAACTGTAGCCCTAAGTATTGGCAGTTCTAATATTGAAAATCTAAATCAGTGATGGCGAACCTATGCCACACGTGCAGCAGACGGCACGCAGAGCCTCATCAGCCGGCACGCAACTAACATATTACTTCCTTAATCAACCACTTTGCCGGTGTCACGAAATAAAGTCTCCCCCAAAATAAAGTCTCCCCCCGGAGAGTTTATTTTAAAACAAAGTCGCCCCCGGAGACTTTGTTTTAAAATGAAGACCCCGGGTTAAAATAAACCCTCCCCTTAATTATTGGAAATTATAAATAATTGTTTTATTAAACTTTATGACTTAAAACATAATTTGTTCTACATTCATTTCTGTATGATTATTGGAAATTGAGCAATCTTAAGCTTTGTCAGGGGCGTATCAATTTGCGGGCTAAGTGGGTGTATGCCCGTATAGACACATATTTAGAGTTGGTTAATTGCCCAGAGTTATTTAAAAGAATATCAGACAAATGAACTGAAATACAAAGATGATCAAGTAATACGAGAACGTGACACCGATATTTTGGAACAAGAATTCACTCTTTACGTTTGTGGGTAGATCATGTGTTAAGGACCTAAACGAAATTACCGATTTCTATGTGTGCATTAAAATAATTCAAAAACATTATTACTGTCTATTATCGGTAGCGTTTACTAAAGTTACTGGAGAAAATTTAACAAATCAAATGTAGCCAAGGTTTTTAAATTTAGAAAATAAAGTAAAAAAAACAGGTTACACGATTAAACAATCAGTGTCTTAGCTAGGGTTGGTGATACCCATTGCGTTAAATTCACAGTATAACCCAGATCAAAGTGTTGTGGAGATCTGGGTTGAGATGAGGCGCTTAGTTAGCTTGAGATTCCCGTTTAGGTGTGCCGCTGAATTAGTTAGGCATAAGGTCAATGACCTTACGGAATGTTAGAATCCTGGAGACTTAAGGGGTAACAAAGAGGTGGGCTTGTTTATTGATGAAATGCGACAGGAAAACATGAAGCGTCTTTTGTTGAGCGGGTGAAGACTAGCTATATGTCTTAGTAGATAGATTGCTTCAAGGTGGGCACGTATTGGCCATTTAAGTTGTCTATCGAGTCATAGTTAGCTGAGGTATGAAGAAGTCTGCTTAGGAAACCTTCACGTTCTAAGCAACGGTGGTCAAACCGCGGTTCGCGAGCCGCATGCGGCTCTTCTGTGTTCACATTGCGGCTCGCGTGCAATTAATGAAAGATATATTAAAAGGATTACTGAAAGATTTCCAAGCCGGGTTTTATGACTCATAATGCTTCAATGCAACTCTCAACAATTTTTAAATATTTTAAAATGGCTCTCAATTACTAAGGGTCTGGTCACCTGTAGTCTAATGAGTTATTATAATGTAATAATCACGCAAAGGGAGGCATTAGGGAGTAATTTATATGAGTGTGTATGTGTGTATGTATGAATTTATGTATGTACGTATACATATATATATGTATGTATGTATGTATGTATGTATGTATGTATGTATGTATGTATGTATGTATGTATGTATGTATGTATGTATGTATGTATGTATGTATGTATGTATGTATGTATGTATGTATGTATGTATGTATGTATGTATGTATGTATGTGTGTGTGTGTGTGTGTGTGTGTGTGTGTGTGTGTGTGTGTGTGTGTGTGTGTGTATGTATGTATGTATGTATGTATGTATGTATGTATGTATGTATGTATGTATGTATGTATGTATGTATGTATGTATGTATGTATGTATGTATGTATGTATGTATGTATGTATGTATGTATGTATGTATGTATGTATGTATGTATGTATGTATGTATGTATGTATGTATGTATGTATGTATGTATGTATGTATGTATGTATGTATGTATGTATGTATGTATGTATGTATGTATGTATGTATGTATGTATGTATGTATGTATGTATGTATGTATGTATGTATGAATGAATGTATGTATGTATGTATGTATGTATGTATGTATGTATGTATGTATGTATGTATGTATGTATGTATGTATGTATGTATGAATTTATGTATGTACGTATACATATATATATGTATGTATGTATGTATGTATGTATGTATGTATGTATGTATGTATGTATGTATGTATGTATGTATGTATGTATGTATGTATGTATGTATGTATGTATGTATGTATGTATGTATGTATGTATGTATGTATGTGTGTGTGTGTGTGTGTGTGTGTGTGTGTGTGTGTGTGTGTGTGTGTGTGTATGTATGTATGTATGTATGTATGTATGTATGTATGTATGTATGTATGTATGTATGTATGTATGTATGTATGTATGTATGTATGTATGTATGTATGTATGTATGTATGTATGTATGTATGTATGTATGTATGTATGTATGTATGTATGTATGTATGTATGTATGTATGTATGTATGTATGTATGTATGTATGTATGTATGTATGTATGTATGTATGTATGTATGTATGTATGTATGTATGTATGTATGTATGAATGAATGTATGTATGTATGTATGTATGTATGTATGTATGTATGTATGTATGTATGTATGTATGTATGTATGTATGTATGTATGTATGTATGTATGTATGTATGTATGTATATATGTATGTATGCATGTATGCATGTATGTTTAATATTTTATTTAATAAATTTTTTTAAAATATTTGAACGATAAATTTTGCAATACATGTACTAGTTTTTGTAATGAAAGTATTGATCATTTTTTAAAAAAGAATCTTTTCTCACTATGCGATTTGCAATTTTAGCTTAATTGTTATCCTCGAAGTATTTTATACCTACCAAAATGAAGATAATAACCTGTAGTTGTGATTCTCTTGTGTTAATACTCTTTTTTTTTATCTCCTAAAGCTTTCTAATATTTTAGAATATCTAGCAATATAAATAGTAAAATCAAAGTACCATTTAAAGACTTTGTAAAATATGTTAACGGATAGATACAATTTTCTTAATTATTTTTTCTCTTATGGACACAACTCTAGATTGGGCTGTCCAGTCCATAATGTCATAATTAGTTTAGACACTCTAGAAAGGGGCGGTATAAATTATAGGCAGAAAATTTAATGTTAGTCATGAATATTGGAGCCAACGTCTAAATTTTTTGTAACATGTGTAAAATGCTTTGAAATTTTAATATATTCGTTGTATTTAAAACTGTTATGGCATTTAAAAATTCAAATTCATAAAGAAAAATAATACACGTGTACAGTAAAAGATAATTTCACAATCGTGATATGAGATAATCTATTCGTGCATGGTGATGTTATGAAAATAAGGTTCAATAATTGCGCTGTATTTCAGAATGTTTACAAAATAATTTAATTTTAAAAATCTATGTCTGTGTGTGTACGCAAACTTTTGACTAAATAAAAGTAACTGAAACTGAAATCACATTTATTCCGTACAAAGCATTTGTAATATCTAACACACACACACACACACACACACACACACACACACACACACACACACACACACACACACACACACACACACACACACACATATATATATATATATATATATATGTATATAAGCTCAATATGTCACCCCCTCACGACTAAACCCATAGTCCTCCTCCGAGTCTTCTAGTGTCAAAATAACGGGAACAAACTTAATTTTAGATTTTGTTTTACCCCTTGTGATAGTGTCAGCTAGTGCAGTCAGCACCACCAGTACCCCCCCCCCACCTCCATTGACGCCTCGCCTCTGCGTCTCACAATAACAATTCATAGCCCACAGAGTTTTTTTTAAAAAAGACTTTATAATCAGGTCAGAAGTTAAACAGGTCAGTGTCGTAGCCCGATCTTTGTTCCCTCCGTGCGGTTACTTAATTGGGTCACTCCCACCCTTTTCCCCCCGACTCTAGATATTAAGAAACCTTCTCATCGTCTAAACACCCGACGTTGTACAAACTTACTATTTATAGTAACAACACAAACCCATGCCTATAAAGACATAATCCTTGCTTTATGAAACAAAACAACTGCCTATTTACACCCCAAAACTGCCTGTGCGTCAATTTGTACAGCGGAAAAAAATCAAGTAATTAAGTAATTTTTCTAATTATATCACGCCCCTGAGAAGTGTCAAATGGTATCGTCCGCTCCCCCCTCTTATCTCTCTATATCTACGCCATTACCATAAATAGTATTACAGTAAACATGTGTGAATATTATGTCACGCCCATGAGAGGTGTCAAACGGTATGGTCCACACCCCCCTCTTATCTCTCTATTTCTACGCCACTACAATAAATAGTATTACAGTAAACATGTGTGAATAGTATGTCACGCCCCTGAGTGGTGTCAAACGGTATGGACCGCACCCCTCTCTTATCTCTCTATATCTACGCCCCTACCATAAATAGTATTACATTAAACATGTGTGAATATTACAGCAATACACAAGTAAGTATTCTTTATTCTTTTGATTTTTAATGAGCTCTTTGTTTTATATCGAAAGTATGATGGGGGCGAATTTATTTTGGGGGAGACAATATTTTACAGGGTAGGGGCGAAATTATTTTAATCGGGAGGAAAACATTTTCTCCCCCCGGAGGATTTGTTTTAAAACAGAGTCTCCGGGGGGAGACTCTGTATGGGGGAGGATTTATTTTGCAACACCGGCACTCTGTGTTGGTACTTAGCTATAAATAAGTGAGTTTCAATTCAATTTTGGTCACGCCGCCCAAAAAAGGTTCGCCCTCACTGATCTAAATCATAACAATACAAAATTAGAGACTTCCAATGGTAACATACATGAACATTTATTATACCAATAAAGGCGAATTTTGTTTAAAATGGGAAAAGTTAGCTTTATAATTAAGATTTGAAAATAGATAAATGGTAAATAAAAGCAAGGTTTTATAAGTTTTAAAAATATATTTAATTTTGAAATTTGAAATAAACTAAACCGAAAATAATTATAGACTTGCCTGGTGGCACTTCACAGTGAGCTGCTTTTCCAAAAAGCCATCGTAGATTGTACGTGTATGTCAATGATCACATGAAAAAAATTTATTGGCAGCAAATCACTAAGATGCTAATTGTAAACTTTGTTAGTTATTCAAGATATATCTTATTTATAATTTTATATAAAATTTAAAGGGAGACAACTTGTTCACTTAGGGTAATTGAAGAGACGGGGATTTCACAAAATTTATCATCACCCTGAGTTAAGAGATTTGACTATTAAACTGTTCACTTGGACGCACTTGGCAAAGCTGTTTCTGATATCGATTTCACAAAAGACTTCATTAATATATATATATATATATATAAACTTATGATTTATTGTGCACAAATTATAAATAAATGCCGATATTAAAAGCATTCCAAAATTGGTTCACTTGTATTTGCTGCATAGGACACAACGCAATATGGTATCTCTTAGAACCTAAGCTCCACTAGCTGTGGCATCAACAAGTATTCACCAAAATTGAATGGCCGCAAATAAGAACACCAGTAGTTATTTATTAAAAGTATTATTAACAAATTTAAAGATTTGCTTGTTTTCCCTTGTTTAAACACAGTCTAATGCTTTAATCTTTATTTCGTTATGTTCAGTGCTGTATTAGACAACATTTTTATGCCTTAGCTCTTACCCATTGAGTGAACTATAAACTACATTTTTATTACCACATACTAAAATGTAATTGGATAAAAATATGTATAATACATGTTGCATTGTATTAACAGTTAACGAGGCTAAGATTCTCTGAAGTTGTTTTAGTTAGTTCCTGCAATTAACCTTTTCACAATAAAAGCATAGCAACTGTATAAACTAACATATCAAATGTAGAATAGAATATAAATACATACATTTTTACTTATTGAATGAAATGGAAACATAATGTATGATTTCAAATAATCTTTGTCCTATTGGTTCTAAAACACACTTTTCTTTATGTAAGTTTATGTCCAAACCATTTTTACAATAAGTTTTGGTCATAAAATTTCCACATGTACTTTAAAATTTGTTTTATTCCTCTTTATAGAAGCACTTTGTTCCCGACTATTTATCATTTTGTTTTTAATATTATGATTATAACGTTTTTTACTTAAGGTATATAAGTTTATAAAGTATTTCAAATTAATTCTATTTTTTGGAGATCATTAAAGTAGCTTGTGATATTTTTTATAATTTTGATTTTACTATTTATTTAATTTTTAAAAATGTTTACATGTTTCATTTTGATTTTTTTTTAAATTTGCATATGTATTTGAGTTTAATGAATCCTTATATTGTATATATACTCAAGACTGTATTTAAAATAACTGTTGAATTTAAAAAATTCATATTTCTATACAAATATTAGTAATATTATTTATAGTATTTTACTTAAATTTCCATTTTTAAAATTTTGATACATTTTTTTTCATTGCAATTTTGTAAAATAAAACATAGGGAAAAAATGTTTTTAAAAGGAATATTTCAGATTTTCCACAGAGAAAGTGTTTGTATGGTTTTTTTTTACAAATAACTATTTAAAATCTATTAAATACATGGTCTTATCTTATCTTATCTTATCTGTTACAGACGCTCCTTCTATACAGAAGATCATTGCGTTCTACGCTTATCTATGGTTTGTGTTTAGTCCTGCATTTTTATTAGATATTAAAATGCTGATAAAGTGTTGATTTTCCTGGTTTCTTCAGGCAACCCATTGCACGCCCGAATTCTGGACGGGAAGAACGAAAATTTGTATGTGTTTGTTCTTGAATACAGAAAGAGAAAGGCGTTTTTATTCTTATGTCTTTCTGAGGGTTGTATTAAGTTATCTTTGTGATGTATTTCTAAATGAGAATTAATTGCTTTATGTATGATTACTACTTTCCTCTTGGTTCTTCTATCCTCTAGTGTTTCAAGGTTTAATACAGGTCGCATCAAAGTGAGGTAGCATTTTAATTTTATATCTCTATGACATTTGTAAAAGTTTCTTTTTATAAAGCCTAAGGTTGTTTTTTTTAATACCTTCATTGACATGGGGATTCCATGATAGTTTTTCATTTATTATGACTCCAAAGTATTATGCATCTTTAGTTAAGGTCAATTCTTTTCCATGAATGAAATATTTTGAATTTATTTGTTTCTTTTTCTTGGTTAATCTTAACAGTTGGCACTTTTCTGGGTGGAAAGACATACTCCAGTTAGTTTCCCATTTTATCAATTCATTTACGTCTTTTTGTAAAATTTTGCTATTTTCTTCTGATTTAATTGTTCTATAGATTATACAATCATCAGCAAATAACCTAACTTTTATTCCTGTTGAGATGTTGTTGGGTAAATCTATATATATATATATATATATATAAATCAAAGTATGTATGAAAGTCTGTTATAGCTGACTAAACCATTCATCCGATCGTCATGAAAATTTAGAGACTTTTGAGTACGCTCCCGGGATGGAAATAGGCTACTTTTTTTTTAAATTTAACACTCATGGGGCGCCGGGGGCCCATAATCAGAAAGTTTTCTTATATGAGCTATATAAAATTAGTTTAAGGCTTAGCTGCTTGGAAAATGAATGGATCTAGACCAAACATGGTACATAACAACTTGATAGCCTATATTAAAATACTATAGTGCATTAATTTCCTAATGTCCATTTATTCGGGGCTGGGTCCCAAAATGTCTTTTTTCAAAAACGATTAAGATTTTATTCCCAATTCAATTATTAAAGATCTTGAGAAATATAGATAAATATATCCACTATAAAATTGATTGAAATAAATAGGTGTTTTGAACTTGATATCTTGCACTAATGGGGCCCTGAGGCCCTTAATGTCGTTTTTTGCTTCTATGAGCTATATAAAATTTGTTTATTCGTTAGCTACTGAGTAAATGATTGGATCTTAACCAAACTTTGTATATAAAAACTTGGTAGCCCATATTAAAATAACAAATGGCACTGCACTTCTAATCTCCAATTGTTCAGGGCCGAGGGCCCCAAATTTTAAAAAATGTTTTAGGTATACTCTAAGAAATTATTTCCCACTCAGTTTTTAACGATCTAGAGAAATATATCCATGAGGAAACTGAATTTAAATGAACAGGTTTTCAAAATATACATCTTGAACCGAATGGGCCCGGGCCCCTTAATTCTTTCATTATATTAGCTATGTAAAATTTAGTTTAAGTGTTAGATAATGAGAAAATAACTCGATTTTGACCAAACTCAGTATATAAAAACTTAAGAGCCTAAATTAAATTACTATAGGGCACTGAACTGCTAATTTCCATTTCCTTGGCACTGGAGGCCCTAAATGTGTTTTTTTTTACTAACTTTTAATATTGTATTTTACAATTTTACATGATGTTGAATAATATAGATAAATATATTTATATATTTGTTATGAAATTGATTGAAATGGACAGATTGTTAACTTCATATGTTAAACTTATAGGCCCGATGACCCTTAATGTAATTCCTTTTTTATCTATATGTATTACTTTTTCCTGAGATCGTTGCAACGCAGCACGGGTCTGCTAGTCATTTATATAAATTAATAAAACAAACCCGTAAAAACAAAGTTTTTAACTATAAATCCCTTATATGTGAGTCATAACTAACAGTATTGATTATTTTCAAACGCGACAAGCTTTTACAGACTGAATCTGTCTTAACTAAATTTTGCTTCATAACGCTAGTACGCCGGTACTTCGATGGGTCGACGTCAAAGTGTTAACTCAAACTCTCACGTGGGGAAAAAAACAATAACAAACCGTGAATTTGAATTAAATACGTTATATTAGGATAAACTAAAAATGCATTAATTTATTTACGGTACGTTCGATCGATCTGAAATTTTGATACGATGCATTGTTAGGTGAGACGGGTCCGTGTGCTCAATTTCAGCTCGATCGGATTTCGGGAAGTGGGTCATTGTTTACTTTTGTTTTTCCGCCCGTCCAAGACAGAGAGAGATCACGACAGAGACGGCGGTGAAGTTAATATAAGGGATTTAAAAAGGGTAAGGGACCTAGCACAGTTCCTTGTGGAACTCCTGAGTTAACCTTTA
>CALYLW010003123.1:9572-25972 GCA_944989445.1 Ampullaceana balthica | reverse complement strand
CCCATTTTCTTTCAACATGTCAAGAGACTATTAATTATGTGATGACCTAAAAGATTGAAAGGAGAAAGTGTTAATGGGCTGAGCTCTAACAATCCAAGAATAAGAAAATATCAGACAACTATTGCGACATTGTATGCAAGTACGCATAATAAATATCAAAGTGTTTTTTTTATCGTATGCAAGTGTAACTTGATTTTAACAGTTATTTTACAACCATGGTATTAGTAGAAATCAGTTAATAAGGCTTTATTGTAAATTTTTTATTAAACTAAAGAATTTATAGAAATGGAATGATTAATTTATATTTTTATTAAATTAAAAATCTGCGTTGTTGTTTTTTTTTACACAGTATCAAAGTATCCTGTATGCCGATAAAATTAAACCAATATTTCCTCTATACAAAGTACGGGTATGTGCAACATGTAAAATAAATTGTAGAAATAAACTTTTTGTTTCTTTTCTGTAAGGGAAAAAAATTAAATAATAAAATTAAAAAAATACAATAATTGTATTATATTTTACTAACCATAAGTTTTTGTTTGTTGTTAAATACACTTTAAAGCATTTAGAATTTCATATTATGAATCGAATTATTTCTTTTAAATGGAAATTAATTGTATTTTTTTTATTAATATATTTTTTTTTAAATTAAGAAACTGGCTCTTTATTCAAAGCTACTGAGACTATAAAATGTTAATATCAACTAGAATATATACGTGCGTTTTTTGTGCAGGCGGTGGCCGCTAAAGCGATACACTACTATGACATATTTTCTTCCTTGTTCAGAGGTAGACTTCTTGTATTATATTGTTTAAATTAAGAACATAAATTAAAGCTTGCTTACGGTATTCCTGGCATTTAATAAACCAAAGGGAAAAATACCCTTTGCCCATATATTTTATTTTATTAATGATATTACTTACATAATATAAGGAGCTACAAAAAAATTCAATTTTGCCCAATGAAGTTAGCCATGTCATACATGTACACAAATTTTGCTTTACTTTATATATATAACTAGCAGACCCGTCGTGTGTTGCAACGATCTCAGTAAAAATGAACAAATTTAAAGAAACCAATGAGTGTAATATTTGAAAACAATTATGCAGAAACCTTCGCGGAAGAGTGGAAAAAATTCCAAGTTTCATAGCAAACGGATAAATAAATTAATAATTAAATAGCGTACAAAAGAAGGAACGATATTAAGGGCCCCGGTCCCAAAATGAGTGATAATATAGTTTTTTATTGCCATGGTACTCAAGCTATATTCCTCAATATCGTGTAAAATTGAATAGGGAATACAATTATTAAAGTTCAGTAAAAAGACATTTGGGGCCCCCAGCTTCGAGGGAAGAGACATTAGGAGTTCAGAGCACTGTAGTAATATAGGCTCTAAAGTTTTTATATACTAAGTTTGGTCAAAATCCAGTTATTTTCTTATTATCTAACGCTTAAACTACTTTTTATATAGCTAATATAAGGGGTAAAATGACATTAAGGGGCATCCGGCCCATTCGGTGCAAGAGGTAAACTTCAAAATCCTGTTTATTTTAATTCAGTTTTATTGTGGATATATTTCTCAAGATCTTTAAAAATTGAATAGGAAAAATATCTTAAACATATACGAAAAAAAGACATTTGGGGCCCCCGGCCCCGAGAGATATTGACATTAGAAGTTCAGTGCCCTATAGCATTTTAAAATGGGCTACCAGGTTTTTGTATACAAAGTTTTGGTGAAGATCTATTCATTAACTAAGTAGCTAACGCCTAAACTAATATTTACATAGCTCATATAAGCAAAAAAAGAAATTAAGGGCCCCGGGGCCCATTCAGGGCAAGATATGAATTTCAGAAACCTGTTCATTTCAATATCGATAATAGCGGATACATTTACCATTATTTGTCAAGTTTTTTAATAATTGAATTGAGGAATAAAATCTTAAAAGTTTAAGTAAAAAGGTATTTGGGCCCCAAGCCCCGAAGGAGTGGCCATTAGGAGTCAATTGCCCTATAGTATTATAATATGGGCTACCAAGTTTTTGTACGCAAAGTTTGCTTAAGATCTATTCATTTACTCAGTAGATAACGCTTAAACTAATTTTTATATAACTCGTATAAGCAAAATATGACATTATAGGCCCCCGGCGCCCCATGAGTGTTACATTTTGAAAAAAAGTAGCCAGTTACCATCCCGGGAGCATACTCAACAGTCTTGAAAAGTTTCATGACGATCGGTTGAATGGTTTAGTCAGCTATAAAGGACATGCACACACACACACACACACACAAACAGACATACTTTGATTTTTATATATATAGATAGATATAAGAATAAAAGACATTTAGGGCCCGTGGGCCCATTTGGTGATAGATGTAAATTTCAAAAACCTTTTCATTTAATTAAGTTTCCTCATAGATATATTCCTCAAGTTCGTGAAAAATTGAATGGGGGAAAATACATTAATCATATACGAAGAAAAGACATTGGGGGCCCCCGGCCCCCAAGGAATGGACATTTGAAGTTATGTGCCCTATAGTATTTTAATATGGGCTACCAAGTTTTTGTATTCAAATTTTGGTTTAGATCCATTCATTTACTCAGTAGCTATCGCATTAACTAATTTTTATATATCTTATATTAGCAAAAAAGACATTAAGGGCCCCGGGGCCCATTCAGTGCAAGATATAAAGTTCAAAACCCCTGTTCATTTCAATTTGTATAATAATGGATACATGTGTCATTATTTGTCAAGATCGTTAATGACTGAATGGTGAATAAAATCATAAACGTTTAAGAAATGTGAATTTGTAGGCCCCCAGCCCCAAAGGAATTACTATTTGCAGTTCAGTGTCCTATAGTATTTTAAAATTTGCTGTCAAGTTGTCATATACATAGTTTGGTTAAGATCCAACTATTTACACAGTAGCTAGCGCTTAAACTAATTTTTATATAGCTCATATGAGCAAAAAATGACATTATGGGCCCCCGGTGCCCCATGCGTGTTAAATTTAGAAAACAAAGTTGCCAGTTACCATCCCAGGTAGGTACTTAACAGTCTCAAAAAATTTCATAACGATCGGATGAATGGTTTAGTCAGCTATAAAGGACATGCACACACACACACACACACACACAGACATACTTTGATTTTTATATATATATAGACTAGCAAAATACCCGCGCTTTACTGCGGTAAATTAGGATTTGAGTAAGCATTGAGAACCCGCGTAACACAAATTCAAAACACAAATTGATTTCAAAATAATTCATGATGGATATAATACATATATTAACTTCACCGTCTTGTCTGTCTGTCTGTTGTAGTCCCGCAGAAAAACAAAAACGAAAAGTAAAAAAATGACACACTTCCCGTGATTCTATCGAGCTGATAATTTAATTTTTTTCCGTCTGCTACCATTGCGGGAGGGTACTCAACAACCGCCCAAATTTTCATGCTTCCACCTACACGTGAAATAGGAGAATTAGTGATTTTCAGTTTTTATATAGCTCATATAAGAAAAAAAATTACATTTCGGCCCCCGGCACCCCGTTATGTGATAATTTATATAATTGTTCCACCTGTTACCATCGCGGAATGTTATCCAACAAATACCCAAAGTTTCATGCTTCTACCTTCTCGGGAAATAGGAGAATAAGGGATTTTTAATTTTTATAAAGCCAAAATCAGGAAAAAAAAACGTTTTCAAAATTATTTTTCACCTGTTACCATTGCGGAAGTGTACTTAACAACTCTCCAAAGTTTCATGCTGCTACCAACACGAGAAATCGGAGAATTAGTGATGAGTCAGATTTTTATATAAGAAGAAAACTACATTTTGGCCCCCGGCCCCCAGTAAGTGATAATTTAGATAGTTTTTTAACCTGTTACCATCGCAGAATGTTACTTAACAACTACTCAAAGTTTCATGCTACTTCCTACACAGGAATTAGTAGAATTAGTGATTTTCAGTTTTTATATAACTCGTATAAGGAAAAAACTACATTTTGGCGCCTGTGCCCCAAAAAGTGAAATTTTGAATATTTTTTCGACTGTTGCCATTGCGGAAGTGTACTCAACAACTTCCCAAAGTTTCATGCTTCTACCTACTCGGGAAATAGGAGGATTAGTGATTTTCAAATGTGTATATAGCCAATGGAAGGGAAAAAAAGATTTTGGGCCCCCGGCCCCCATGAAGCTGAATTTATAAATTCTTGTTCGCCATTTGTCGTCGAGAGAGGCTACTTGACAACTTCCCAAGGTTTCATGCTTCTACATACACGGGAAATCCGAGAATTAGTGATGAGTCAGTTTTAATATAAGAAAAGACTACATTTTGGCCCCCTGCCCCCAGTAAGTGATAATTTAAATATTGTTTTTACATGTTACCAAAGTGAAAGTGTACTTAAAACTACTCGGGAAACAGGAGAATTGTTGATTTTAAAATTTCATATAGGCCATATAAGGGAAAAAAACTTTTTTGGGCCCCCGGCCCCCATGAGTGTTAATTTAAAAATTCTTTTACGCCGATTTTCGTTGCGACAGGCTACTCAACAACTTCCCAAAGTTTCACGCTTCTACCTACGCGGTAAATCCAAGATTAGTGATGAGTCTGTTTTAATATAAGAAGAAACTACATTTGGGCCCCCGGCCCCCATTAAGTGATAATTTAAATAATGTTTTTACCTGTTACCATCGTGGAAGTGTACTTAACAACTACCCCAAGTTTCATGCAGTCAGTGAGTGAGTGAGGGCTTTGCCTTTTATTAGTATAGACTAGCAAAATACCCCCGCTTCGCTGCGGAAATTAGTATTTCAGTTACGTTGAGAATCCGCGAAACACAAATTCAAAACACAAATTGATTTCAATCTGGATCATTATGGATATAATACATATATTAACTTTAACGTCTTGTCTGTCTGTCTGTCCTAGTCCCGCAGAAAAACAAAAGCTAAAAGTAAAAAATGACACACTTCCCGCAATCCTATCGAGCTGATAATTTATTTTTTTTTGTCTGCTAGCATTGCGGGAGGGTACGCAACAACTTAACAAAGTTTCATGCTCCTACCTACACGGGAAGTTATCTATGTAATGATGAGTCTGTTTTCTATAGCTCATATCAGAAAAAAACTACATTTTGGCCCCTTGCTCCCTAGTGAATGATAATTTTACATTTGTTTTGATTGTTACCATTGCGGAAGTGTACTTAACAACTCTTCAAAGTTTCATGCTGCTACCAACAAGAGACATTGGAGAATTAGTGATGAGTCAGTTTTTTATATAAGAAAAAAACTACATTTGGGCCCCCGGCCCCCATTAAATGAAAATATCTATAATTTTTTAACCTGTTACCATCGCAAAATGTTACTAACAACTACTCAAACTTTCATGCTTCTTCATACACAGGAAATAGGAGAATTAGTGATTTTCAGTTTTTATATAGCTCATATAATGAAAAATCTACATTAGGGCCCCTGGGCCCCAGTAAGTGAAAATTAAAATATTTCTTCGCCTGTTACCATCGCGGAAGTGTACTCAACAACTTCCCAAAGTTTCATGCTTCTACCTACTCGGGAAATAGGAGAAATAGTGATTTTCAAATGTTTATATAGCCCATAGAAGGGAAAAAAAAGATTTTGGGCCCCCGGCCCCAATGAAGGTGAATTTTAAAATTCTTTTTCGCCATTGTCGCAGGGTATTGATTCTCTATATTTTAGTGTGTGTAACTTTTTAAATTGCAAGTAGCTATGTGTGTGCGTTTTTAAAATCGTGTGAATATAACAATAACATCAACAGTAGTTGAACATTAAGAACTTGCCTTATTACATAATTTATAAAATAAATAAAAGCTACCTTTAGAAATATGACATTGTACTTGAGACAACTTAGTTTGTGAGACTAATGTAAAGATTTACTATTTTAGTATACGTAGTATTGGGGTAAGTAATGTAATCGTACACATATATCGAGATCGAGACTTAAAAATGTGTGTTAGTGTGTGTGTGTGAACATGAAGCTTGAGTATTGTATTAGTTTGGTAAACGAAATTTCATACATAAGTATTACATCCTTATATGTAGGTTTCCGTCACATTAGTTCCGCATCCAAAGCTCCGGAACTGATGCATTTGATATAAAATTGTGTTAAGAGTTAGCACTATTAACAAGAAATTTTGTTACCGTTAAGTTCATTAAAATGCTATGTAAGTTATTTATATCATAATATCAATAACGTGTGTTAAATAACTGTTTCACTAAATATAATTTTTTTAAAAATAGAAATATAAAAAAGCTAAGAAATTATAGATAGTCATAATTATGTTTATTTCAAAATACGGAAACAATAAAATTTCTTTATTCATTTTAATATAGATTTATCCATAATGTTCTATACAATAGTTTGCATCTTAATGTGCGTATAGCATTGGAAAGTAGATTGAAATTATATTTTATTCAAGTGGCACGCCACTTGACTTCGATCCCCATGAACTTTGGATACAGTGTCAATAAATTTATAATTAAAAGCCACGCATTCCCTTATCAACGTTGTCCTAAAATTAGGTTATTTATAAATATTAGAACGTTTATACAATTAGTACATACACGGGGCAAAAATGGCACGCCACTTGACTTCGATCCCTACAACTATGGATAACATGTCATAACATTGCTAGATTTTCATACCACCGGTATACACTGACACTACAGAGAATATGCGTGTGTCCATAGGTCAGACTAATTATAGATTTTAGGTAGGGGGCCGTCCATAAAGTACGTCAAGCTATTTTTGACTGTTTTTACCCCCTCCCCCTGTCACAAATCTTCCCCCCCCCCTAAAGTACGTCACACTTTGGAACAAAAAATTTATTTTTCATTAACAAAATAAATAAAATTTAATGTAAAACTCCGTGACATCACACATGGCCGGACCCCTGCCCCTCCCTCCTGTCACAAAATGTCACACTTTCTTACACACCCCCTCTGGAGCGTGACGTACTTTATGGACGGCCCTTAGTTCATAAAACTCATTATTCAGAGTAAAAACAAAAGATCTTATTGACCTTGTCTTTTTACAATAGCTACATCATTTCGTTTAATTTTAGGATTTTCTAGTGTTAATGAAATGGTTCTATTACTACTTGATGCATAAGAACAAAATTACTAAGTGCTTACAAATTTTGTTAATACTGCACTTTATAAATAATGTTTTTTAAGTTTATTATTTATGGCTCACTTCGCAATACTATTTTTTAAAATGAAGTGTGGAATTATTTTTAAATTTAGATTTGTTTTGAATACATTTATAAACATTGTCTTAAAATGTGATTTGAAACTATGAATATTGCTTATATTTTATGTTTTTCAAAAAGAAATCCACTTGTTGAAGTCGGTAAAGAATGTTTAGAAATGATAGTTATTATAAACTATTTGTTATTAAACACCATTCTTAAGTGGGTTTTGTTTGTTATAAATATTCCATTTTGATAACACAGTTAATAATGTAGGGAGATAATCACCTCCGGCACTGACACGTTGGTTTATTATGTTAGCTTTTCTTGGTCTTGTAATTTCTTAAAGTAAAAATGTATGTAATTACATTTATATATTGTTGTCACGCATCAAATTCTTTCAGAAATCTTCAAAATACACATTAAACTACATAAATCTAAAATTACACATTTATATTAGTAAAATGGAATAACGTCCCGGCCAAAAAATGATTAGATTTAAGAGCTTTATTCCATACTAGACGCCCCGCGGCGTAGCATACGCCGCAGACTTGCTCATAGATAGTGCAAGAAAAAAAGGGAGGGGGAGAACGGACACAAACAGTAGCACGAACAAATGGGAACAACGCGGGTGAACGATGGGGGACCACCGAAGCATTTCTGGTAAGTATTTTGGACATCGCCACAATATATAAACAAATATTACAGCCATGAAGCCAAGTTGGAGCGCAACAACTTCGTCCATGAACGAAATATGCGACCAATAGAAACATACAGGTACCTGGTGAAGGAATTGATATAACATTGAACAAAGCTTTTTTCCGTGACATGCGAAGCGGTGTTTATGTTTGCAAAGAAAGGGGGGAAAAGAATAGGCATTGACATTTTTAAAAATTAAAAAAAAACATCTGTTGCCACTTGGGCTTGAACCTATGACCTTCCGCATGTTAGGCGGATGTAATAACCAATATACTACGAAATACATACACACTGTGCAGGAACTTCGAAAGTGAATGTAAAAAACATGCTGTCTCAAGACATGCCCCACCCCTCCACTACCTTCGCTTGCCAAACGTTAACTGTGTTTAGTTGACCCGAGCGAGGGTCATTCGTCATGCTCGGTTGCACATATTTTTGCTGCTTACTTGCCTGGCATGGTCCCATGAAGAGAATTATATATATAGATAGTTTTTTGATATGGCTCATAAGCTTTTTCTGTATATGGCCTATATACAATTTGAATATCACTAATTCTCCTATTTCCCGAGTAGGCAGAAGCATGAAACTTTGGGAAGTTGTTTTGTACAATCCCGCGATGGTAACTGGAGAAAAAATATTTAAATTATCACATCCTGGGGGCCGGGGGCCCAAATGAAGTTTTTTCCTTATATGAGCTATATAAAAACTAAAAATCACTAACTCTCCTATTTACCGTGTAGTTAGAAGCATGAACTCTGGGTAGTTGATAAGTACACTTTCGCGATGGTAACATTCGAAAACAATATTTAAATTAACACTTACTGGGGGCCGGTGGCCCTAAAGCAGTTTTTTTCTAATATTAAAAACTTGTTCATCAATAATTATCCACCTTCCATGCATGTAGAAACATGAAACTTTGGGAAATTGTTGAGTAGCCTCTCTAAACGAAAATTGGCGTAAAATAATTTTAAAATTCACACTCATGGGGGCCGAGGTCCCAAAAAAGTTTTTTTCCCTTATATGGCCTAGATAAAATATTAAAATCACTAATTCTCCTATTTCCCGGGTATGTAGAAGCATGAAACTTTGGATAGATGTCGAGTAAATTTCCGCCATGGTAACAGGGGAAAAATAATTTAAATTATCACTTACTGGGGGCCGGGGGCCTAAATGTAGTTTTTTCATCTATAAGCTATATAATAATTGAAAATCACTAATTCTCTTATTTCCCGTGTAGATAGAATCATTAAACTTTGGGTAGTTGTTAAGTAACATTCCGCGATGGTAACAGGGGAAAACAATATTTAAATTATCACTAACGGTGGGCGGGAGCCAAATGTAGTTTTTCTATCTATAATAATAAAAGGCAAAGCCCTCACTGATTCATCACTAATTCTCAAACTTCCCGTGTAGGTAGAAGTATGAAACTTTGTTTGAAAGTTGTTAAGTAGCTTCTCGCGACGAAAATTGGAGTAAAAAAGTTTCAAAATTAACAGTCATGGGGGCCGGAGGCCAAAAAACGTTTTTTTCTAATATGAGCTATATAAAACAGACTCATCATTAAATCTATAACTTCCCTTGTAGGTAGGCGCATGAAACTTTAGGAAGTTGTTGAGTACCCTCCTGCAATGGTAGCAGACGAAAAAATTAAATTTTCAGATCGATAGGATCACGGGAAGTGTGTAATTTTTTATTTTCCTTTTTTATTTTTTTTGCGGGACTACGAAAGACATACATATAAGACGGTGAAGTTAATATATGTATTATATTCATCATGATCCAGATTGAAATTAATTGGTGTTTTGAATTTTTGTTACGCGTGTTCTCAACGCTTACTGAAATCCTAATTTAACGCAGACATGCGCGGGTATTTTGCTAGTTAGTATAGATAAAAGGCAAAGCCCTCACTCACTCACTGACTCATCACTAATTCTCCAATTTCCCGTGTAGGTAGAGACATGAAACTTTCGGAACTTGCTGAGTACACTCTCACGACGATAATTGGCGAAAAAGAATTTTCAAATTCACACTCTAGGGGGCCGGGGGCCCAAAAACACTTTTTTTCCTTATATGGGCTATATAAATTATGAAAATCACTAATTCTCCTATTTTCCGAGTAGCAGAAGCATGAAACTTTGGGAAGTTGTTGTGTACAAACCCGCAATGGTAACGGGTGAAAAAAAACAACTAAATTATCACTTACTGGGGGGCAGGGGGCCCAAATGTAGTTTTTTTTCTTATATAAAAAACTGACTAATCACTAATTCTCCAATTTCCCGTGTAGGTAGAAGCATCAAACCTTGGGAAGTTGTTAAGTAGCCTCTTGCAACGATACTTGGCGTAAAAGACTTTTTAAATTCACACACATGGGGGCCAGGGGCCCAAAAACGTTTTTTTCTTATATGGGCTATATTACAATTAAAATCACTAATTGTCCTATTTCGCGAGTAGATAGAAGAATGAAACTTTGCGAAGTTTTTGAGTACGCTTTCGCGATGTCAACAGGCAAAAATATTTAAATTATCAAAATTTTGGGGCCGGGGGCCCAAATGAAGTTTTTTGCTTATATGAGCTATATAAAAACTGAAAATTACAAATTCTCCTATTTTTCCGTGTAGGTAGAAGCATGAAACGTTTGGTAGTTGTTAAGTAACATTTCTCGATTTAACAGGTAAAAAAAAATATAATTTTTCACTTACTGGAGCCGGTGGCCCGAATGTAGTTTTTTCTTATATAAAAAAACGGACTTAAACAACTTCCCGTGTAGGTAGAAGTATGAAACTTTGAGAAGTTGTTGAGTACAAACCCGCAAGGGTAACAGGCGAAAAAGAATTTTGAAATTCACACTCATGGGGGACGGGGGGCAAAAGAAATTGTTTTTCCCCCTAATGTGGGCTATATATAAATCAATCATTCTCCTATTTCCAGAGTAGGGAAGAAGCATGAAACTTTGAGCAGTTGTTAAGCAACATTCCACGATGTTAAAAGGTAAAAAAAAATAAAATAAATTTTGACTAATTGGGGGCCGGAGACCCAACTGAAGTTTTTTTTTCTTATATCTAAAACTGAGACATCACTAATTATCCAACTTCCCGTGAAGGTAGAAGCATGAAACTTTGAGCACTTGCTAAGTACACTCTTATGACGATAATTGGTGAAAAATAATATATAATTTCCTCTCTTGGGTGGCCGGGGGCCCAAACGCAGTTTTTTCCTTATATGGGCTAAATAAATCGAAATCAACACCAATTCCTCATCTTCCCGAGTAGGTAGAAGCATGAAACTTTGGAAAGTTGTTGAGTACCCTCCGGCAATGGTAAGAGGTGTAAAAAGTATAAAATTATCACTAACTGGAGGGCTGGGGCCATATATATATATATGTATATAAATAATGACATCTTGAAAGCAGATACAGACGTGTTCAGTTAGATCAGTGATTCCCAAAGTGGTCCGTACTGACTCCCAGGGGTCCGCGGTATCTTTCAAGGGGTCCGTGAAAAATTAAAATTGATTTGGGGATCCCTGAACAGCACACGGTTTAATATAAAACAATTTAACTGTGACTGTGATTAATTTTTATTATTATGGAAAATAAATTAAATAACAGTACTTACATTTCCATTTTTTCAACTAATTAAAAACGATCAGTCCTATCAGTTATGGCGTACAAGGTTGTTACCTAGAAAAGGTAGTAGAACTGATGTAATTTCCACAGCTATAACCAATCAAAATACTTGATTTATTGAAAGGTCTAGCTTGATGCGTAAGAAATGCTGAATTCCAATAAGTAGGTCAGAGAAATACACGTTTTTAACTTGAATATACGAGGGTTGCAAGGTTGGGTATTTTTCGATGTATCTGGAAGTTATATTTATCTAAATTGTATCCTAACATCAAATAGTATTTTCAATATTGCTTTACAGTAGGTTGCCATTGATAACGTTAATTAGTATTAACAGTGGTATGTTACAACACATAAGAGAATGAGTGAGCTCTGGGACGGATTTAGACTTGATGGGGACTTGGCTATCTGAGATATGGGGGCCTTAGGCTATTTGAGATACGGGGGCCTTAGGCTATTTGAGATACGGGGGTCTTAGGCTATTTGAGATATGGGGGCCCATTTGAAGTCCAGATATTCTATGTCAGTGATATGGAAAAAATTCCGGGGACCTCCAAAAATTCGGGGGCCCTAAGCTATAGCTTGATTAGCAAATAATTAAATCCAGCACTGAGTGAGCCAAAGAAAAATGCCGACAAAACTGTGTTTTTGAAAATTTAAAGTATCGCTAAATATTTGGAAACATACGAAATGTGATACGTTATTTTCTGATTTACTTAACATTGTTTGAAATTGAAAAACAAAGAAGAATAAAAGCGTTTACTTATTCAAACAGAAGTACGTTGTTTATCTACAAGTACTTATTTAAATTGATTTACGCTCTCTTTGATTCAGTGTTGTAATTCCTGGAAAACAAAAGACAATGATTTGCGACACAATTAACTCAGAAAACGGACATATCCTTTATGAATGATTTATTTACCAATTTTAACGAAAAACTAAAACTTCATTTTATATATAGTCTTTTATAGAAAAAATAATGCAAAAATATTAGAGCAGCGGAAATTAACGATTAATTTCTTGATTAATCAGTAATAAAATGTTAACGAATAAATTATTTTTAACGATTAATCGACCCATCCCTTAAAAAATGTTGGAAGTCAAAAAGTAAAATAAAAATAATAATAAAAAATAACGGCCGATAAATTTTAAAAAAAATTCCATACGATTACATGAACATTTTGGTTTTAACCTATTGACTTACGGGAATGTCCAAATTGTTGATACAGTTTATTGTATCTAAAGTGAGAAATCGTTTGCCTACCATGGTTCTAACACTTCGCCTATGCATCAAACCGAATGAAAAGCGTATTAAGCTAATTGCAGTAATGGAGTCTGACTCCGAGACAGAAAATGACGACAGCTTTTCTGATGAATTACTGCGTTACAAAATGGAGATGAAAGTTCCTGAATCTATTAACCTCTACAATGTTGGAAACTTAATGATCACCGATATCCGATAATGTCATTCCTTGCCGAGACCGTTTAGTGCATACCAGTTACCTTAGTTCCATGTAAAAGATTGTTCATTGTGGCTGGTTATATTGTCAAATAGACCCGCTCATCACTTGAACCAAATAATGTTAACACACTTGTCTTTTTGCGTAGTTGTTTAAAAGATGACATATAAAGTTGACATTCCAGTGTTATTTAGATTTTCATCAAGAACGTTTAATAAGTGTTACTTATTACATCATACATTTTAACTTTTGGTTTTAATTGAAATTAACGATTAATGAATGGTTAATTTTTTCAAAAGTTAACGATCAAATTTAAATTAATCGTTAACAGCCCAAGTAAATATATATTTTGGGAACCCTCCAGTAAAGTTTGTAGTTTTAGTTGGTTTAAGAATTTCTATATGTTCTGTTACCGTCAAATATATTAATTCCTGTATATGTATATTCTTGGAACCCTCCATTAAAGCTTGTTGATTTTTAGCCTATCTAATACGTGTCCGGGGCATAGCTCGAGATTTGTAGTGATTTTGGGGCTAGTGGGCTTGGCCTCTTTTTGGGGCCCTGCATACGTGGTGTTGACGTAATATTTAATGTAAAAAAAATCGAACTCTCCTTCGGGGGCCCCGTCAAATGGGGGCCCGCAGGGACTTTTGAATTTCGACTCCCATCTCACTCAATTAGTTACGCCACCGATACATGTCCACCCTTTCTTTTGTATCCTTGTGGATGTGCCCTTACAGATGCTTCCTGCCACTTCGTACCCTCTTATGGTAAGCGAATAAAATATGTTCACTTGAAAGGACAGGCGAATAAACTTGACATATCTGTCCATCTAATTGTCTAAAATAGTCTAAATTGTTTGTACATTTCCTTCGGATCTAGAATGGTCACTTGACATGTTGAAGGAAGGAGACAATTATGTCAATTGTATTATTAACCAATGGGAACTGAGGATGTAGTACAAAATTAATCTCTACATCAAAGCAATTTTTTTTAAAAATATAATTTCTAGATCTCTTCGTTCAACCATTATAAAACCTCCGATCAAGCATGCATAGCATTGATTGGCACAACATATTTTGTAGTTTGTCTACGAAAGAAAATGCTTTTAAAAATAGTTTTTACAGCCGTATTCTTAACATGTTCGTCTTTTTATTGTCACGATAAGTTAAAGCAATATTAATCTATTTTAAAACTGATTATAACAATCATAATTTTAAAAACAAAAAGTACATTGAATTGTACTCTTGCTAGCAGCTGGGCTCGGCACTCTTTAATTAAAAATTGTAACAAATATTTTGATAAATGTATTCAATTTAAAACGTTAATTTTTTAATTAAACAACAAATAATGACACGATGTTAAACACAAGTTACGTTTGTCAGTCCGTTAAAATGACAGACTATCATATTATTCAAATATTTAAGGAATATTTGCTTTTACAAGATACGTTTGTCAGTCCGTTAAAATGACAGACTATCATATTATTCAAATATTTAAGGAATATTTAGTTTTCCAAATGTTGTTTCGCGTATATGACATTTCTTATAATGTAATTTATTTGAAGTATATTTTAAGCTGAAACAAGAGTCTTTTAATTATTTGAATCAGAAGAACATACTATTTCTAACGTTGAAATGCGAATAATTTTACTGATATACTTTTTATTAGTAGCCATCCGTCCTACAATTGCAATGGCGGTACTGGAACAAAGTCATGTATTTTACTTTCATTATTTTTAAATATTATTCCTATGATATACTTTTTATGATATCGAGTCAATAAATATAAATAAATAAGTGAATATAAAATTGCCTCGAAATTACTTAAATTTTATTGATTTGATGAACACATTCGCTATTTTTGCTCATTTTCACAATTTCTTGATATGCCTTAGTAAAAGAAGTAAAGTTCCCCTTTTAGACCATGCTTGCCTATGGGGCAAGTGTAGCAGTGTTCACAAGATTTTATAGACATTGCATACAAGGGGCTGTGTGGCTAGCTCAATGCCCCAGCCGCCTGTACTTCCCCAACTGTTATCAGGTACCCGTTCGGAACTGGTTGGACCCAGGGACCCACTTATGCACGAGAACAAGACCCAGCCGCCTTTACTTCCCCAACTGATGTCAGGTGACCATTCGGAACTGGTTGGACCCAGGGACCCACTTATGCACGAGAACAAGACCCAGCCGCCTTTACTTCCCCAACTGATGTCAGGTACCCTTTCGGAACTGGTTGGAACCAGGGACCCCCTTAGGCACGAGAACAAGACCCAGCCTTCCCCGATACTCGAAACCGGGTCTCTCGGTACGTCAGCCGAGCGCACTGCAACTCGACTACCTCATATGCCATAAATAATTTCTTTCAAATAATTACAAAATATATGAATGTAATTTTTGCCGAAAAAATAATTCTCCATCAATTCTTTTAAAGACGAGGGCATATTGAAAGCCGAAACAAATTATCCTCATATAAAAAATGAGTTACATTCACCATTGTAAAAGGTGAATGGTAAAAAAAAATAGCGATTTTAGTTGATAATTTAGGTTATTCTAATATAATTATAACAATTAAATATGTTTAGTTAAATTAGCTACTTTGCCTAAGTTTTAAGAAAAACACAAAAAGTGTCTTAAAAAAATATGATTTCGTTTTATCAGGTTTTTCCCTACCAACAAAAATATACCTCTTTAGCTTTATTTTATCCCATATCAACACATACTCTATAGAGCAATCCAAAACAAAATTTGATAACTTAAATATATTTGTATGAAATTGTAACACGTGTATGTCAAGTACAAGTTTTTGATGGTGACGTCATCACTTGCTGACATCTTGCTGAGGGCTAGTGACATAATCTGGTGATAGAGAAATAACGAACTGAGGAATGTGTAGAGCTTACCTCAATGAAACCCTAGTTACTAGAGACGGATAAGCCTTTCAGTTAGTTGACATTGACCATGTAACGATACATGTGAAATTTTACATCGTTTATTAAGTTTATAAAACAAATGATAAGTAAAGTTTTGGTGAAAAAACGTAGATATAAAATGAAAACAGAAGAAATAACTAAATGCTCAGTCAAACCATATTGGTGCAAATGGAAGCTAATTCTAAAAAGACAATAAATAAATGCTCAGTAAAACCATATTGGTACAAATGGCAGCTAATTCTAAAAAGACTATAACTAAATGCTCAGTAAAACCATATTTGTACAAATGGCAGCTAATTCTAAAAAGACAATAGCTAAATCAATAAAAAGTGTACGATGCTACAGTAAAAAAGTGCGCACAAAGCTGATTTGTTAATATATCTCTGTAACTCTCATTCTAAAAGATTAACAAATCAATTTTTTTAAAGAGTTATTTTGTCTTTTCATTGTACCGAATAA